>JAURVB010002704.1:0-57509 GCA_033002965.1 Piper betle | reverse complement strand
TGGTGGCAAGACTAATCTCTTTGCTGGTTAGGATCGATGGCCAAGGCAACAAGGATCATGGTGGTGGTGGCACAGACATGGTAAAGTAGGTGGACACGAACGGGTGAGTAGCATTCGGGCTTGCGAACGCCAGTAGGTGGACTCGAATGCAAGCAGGCAGATGCAAACACGGGTATATTGGTCCGATAGGGCGGGCAACGCTTGTCGCCGGATAATGCCAATGGTGGCACGGCTAAGCTCATTGCTGGTCAAGATCGATGGCCAAGGCGATGAGGATCATGGTGGTGGTGGCGATCTGCGGAGTTTGGCCGTTCGGTGGCCAGAAAAGGGGTGGAATCACCACAGGTGCGGCGAAGTTGTAGGTGGCGATCATGGCCATGACGATGGTCATGGTTTCAAAATGAAGCTCTCGATGAAGGTAATCTATTTGGGTGGTCGTACTGGCTGGAGGTGGCTAGTCGGCGCTGGAAAATAGCCCGAAAGGGTAGTGGCGGTGGCGAAAACATGAGACAAGAATGTCATCGCCGGTGGTGAAAACAGGCGACAAGAACGTGATTGCCAGTGGCGACTGCGACAACGCCGGTGGTCATGAGGGGTATGGATTGATATCCAGCCATGAGGTGGTCCTGGCGGTGCCGGTCCAATGGCCAAGGATGAGCCAGAGATTCACTGACGGCGAGAGGAAGTTGTGGCGGCAATAGGGTGTAAACTCTGAAAATCATGAAAAATCTTTGAAAAAATAACATAGTGGAGATAGGGCTGATGTGAATGACTCAGATCTTGTTACCTAACATAATTTGAACGTCCGACAACTTGTGGCCTAGTGGGACCCACCTATATGTATATGCTATATACATATGGACAAAAAGCCCAAATCGAGATCTTCCGAAGTTAAAACTAACTCGAGTTATAAAAGTGAATATATAGGATAAGAAGGCTAAATGAGCCTCAAATCCTCAACTCAATCGGGTGAAAACGTACGACTCAATCAAACTGGGCCCATATGGGCTCAATCCACTGATCCAAAATCCCTATGATGCATACAAATGAGATAACCTAAAAATCCCAAACAGTAAATGCTGCAACGGCCTAAATTTAAGCCTACAACCCTGGCTAGCCCATAAAAATCATTTATATACCTCGTGTATACAATGATTCATTTATATACCTTGTGTATACAATGATAACTCATGTTCTATTGTAGCCTATCTCAAGCTATTATCTCCATGTCAGGTATACTTAGCCATTATAACGTACTCATACAACCATCTAGGCCTCATATTCATAATCTGAAAACTGGTCTGGCTTGAGCTCACTCGAACTGACTCAAAACTGGCACGAACTGGGCAAACTACAAGGAGGTAAATCCCTAACCTAAAGCTGGGTCATATAACTCTGGTTCTCTTTGTGTTCAAGCTTTCATTCCTCATTCCTTGTGTAAAAAGGGCTTTTGTCATAGCAAATTTTGTGATCAAAATGTCAATTGATGCCTTGAATATCAATTTGGTGACAATTCAAATGTCAGTAGGAGACAATTCAAATGTCAATCATATTGTACGAGAATAAATTGGTTTATAATACCCCATTAGCAAAAAACAAGCCTTTTGTCACCAAAATTTGCCACCGGTGAAAAAATGCCTGACTTCGATGATAAAGGGTGTTTGTTACCAAAATTTGTCACTAAAAATTTCAGTGACAAAACCCTTCACATCTAATTTAATTCGGTGTCAAAACGACCACAAATTGTCACTAAATTTTAGTGACAAAATGGTAATGGATAGTCACTAAAAAATAATGGCATAATTTGATGGTTTAAATTTGTCACCGAATTTCGGTGACAATTTTTTTAAAAAATTAAAAAATGGGCCCCAGTGCACCAAGTGTAACACCCCGAATCCGGTTCATGCTCGTGAACCGAACTGTGCATGTCACGGGCCCCGATTAGGTCGACTAATCGGAACCCAACTCGTGAGGATCTAATTTTGACGTCTTAAAATGAAGACACAACTCGTAATGCATGGAAGAATACACAAAACCCTAACATGTTGCTATATGGATGACATACAAACTAATTTACACACCAATATAATTACGATAAAAATTAATAAAAATTCTGAAATAAAATAGACAGAGCCTCCCTAAAAGTACAATTAGGGGCTACCCTATCAAAATAATATATACAAATATATATGCATATATCAGATATTTACATTCACACAAAATTCTAATATATATTGTATCAATCACTGTGAAACTTGGGTCTCGACCCATTTGTGCAGTCTATTCACATTTCACATCATATCATCATGTCTTAGCATTTAATCACATCATTCTCAATATAATAACATCATAAACAAAATATTTAACCACTCTATCGACTGACATGTGTGTGCAAGCAACATCATTACTCCTCTGTCCAAGGTGGCACATCCAATTCATGATTATCACCTATATATAGCATAAAAACATATCAATAACAAGCGTTACTGGTCCAAAATATAACTATAACAAACTGGCTATGAGAGTTAACTCTCATATGAAAAAAACATTCGTTTACTTTATCAAAACTCTCTAAAGGGCACCTACTAAGGAGCCACTAGGCTGCAGACCCGGTAACATCCTGAACTGACTGCTTTGCTAATGCCTCTTTCTATATTTTCTCATTTCATCTTTCTCTGGTCCATTGGGACTACAAATATATCCTAAGCCTTCTCCTTTCTTCCATAATTCTCCTAGCCTTGAGCATGAAAGCCGAGTACTCTCAGGCCTTTAGTACCCTTTGAATCACAAGTATGGACCTGCGCTCTACTTAATAGTACCTTAAACCTCCATGTTCTTCATGTGTGAGGAGCTCAAATGCGAAGTTGTCAGGATCCCTCGGGAATGGAACGGTTTGCTCACTAATCTAAAGCCCGCTTTGACTGTCACGTGCATCCACTCATGGTACGTGTAAGTTGGTTTCACCATCTCTCATCTCATTGAAAACTTGATAAAATTATATATATAGGCTTGGGAAGGGATTTATATAATAGGCTCGAAGGCAACTTGTGGTTGATCTTGTTTTCGAAATCATCCTCAAGGGATCTAATCCTTGATAGTTATTAATCCAAAAAAATTTTCGGCTAAACGGCCCAAGTTAAGTAAGATCTGATAAAATGCCACTTAACCCAACCTACAGAAATTAAAACAAAGATCCAATAGAATAGAGTATAAACCAGAGATGAGTCCTAAACGGACCTAGTAGAAGCTCTAAGCGTGTCCTGGCACATAGGCGGCGAGCTCCTACTCCGTATATACACATCAAATCTAAAAGCTAACTCCCGGTAACTGGATGATGCATCAAACTCTTCATGATCAATGCACTCACAATACAAATAACATCTATCAATAGTCAAACAATTATCAGTGTACAAATAACTCTAGCTCATCCTATTCATACTAATTTTATTGTGTTTTTCTAAGGTACATCATAGTCGATTAGCATGCTCAGATTTAATTTAGCTCATTAGATCATTTAACATTCATTCACTATTGATCACATCATGCAAATCATTACTCATTCATAGTCAGACATTTATCACGACAATTAATCAAGTCTAGCATGCTGTGGTAACAATCATCAATTTTAAATAATTAAATCGGAGGTAATTATACCTCATGTCATCAGTAATTGGTGACAATTAGGGTTTTGTCGCGTGTCTTGAAGCTCGAATTCGGCGCTCCTCGCCGTCCTAAGTTTGATCGGGTTTGACTAAATGAGCTCGGCGAAAGATATGGCAAATTCCAGTGAATTCGATTTTTTGGTAGGGTTCTGGCAGATTCGGTCATTTTCCGGCGGCTTTCTGGTGGTTTTCTCGTGATAGCTACCGACGGCGTCTATTGGTGGGATAGCAATTGTATTGGGTACTGTTGGCACCAGCTCGGCGAGCCAGACGAGTCTATGACATCAGCACGGTTAGTGGAGGTAGCGGCTCGCCAAAAAATGGCAACAATAGAGGTGACAGCGATGGGTGAAGAGATCCGACCAATGTGGGCGGCGCTGGGTTCTACTCTGGTCGAGGAAGGTCATTGGAGGGTCAAAGGTGTTGAGGCGACCAATGGATCATGGTGGCAATGGTTGCCGGCGGCAGGATCGGCGATGGAAGCGCGACGCAAGGGGGTAACTTCCTGGCGTCATGGAGGGTTAACAATGGTTACGGGGGGGGGGGGGGGGTGGGTTTGGTGGGGTGGGGGGGGGGGGGGGGGGCGCTAAGGGCTGCACGGCAATGCCGCGACGGGACTTGGCGGCGATGATCGGCGGTAGGGCAGTGTCAGCGACGAACACCGGAGTGAAGGTGGCGGCGATCGAGGGTTTGGGGAAAAGAAAGAGGGTCGGGGGTGGTTGATGGTAATATCGTAAATAAGTATTGACTCAACTCCGACTCGACTCAAAAATAATAACTAGCTTGTAATAAATCCTAAAAAAATTCAAAAAATAGATAAAAATCTCATAAAATATATTACACACTATAGCATCACAATGACATGCTCTGTAACTAATAACCCACCCAAACATAATAAATGTGCATCCTAACATGATAAACGACAAAAACTAATTCTACGATCCACTATATATATATATATATATATATATATATATATATATATATATATATATATATATATATATATATATATAACGTATAAACTGACATACTCTGATATATTCTGATTACTCATTCTTTTTTGTTATACTCGTAACGTTGTTATCATATACTTGGATACACATGACCCTCATAGCTCATAAACTCGACCGGCATCGGCTTAGTACACGTATTTTGAAATATACTTAACTTGAACCGATGGTTGAACTGACCGGTTCATGAGTATAAAACCCTGACTCGGATTGCAGGTTTTATACCAAGTGGCACACAAGGGCTACGATCCACGATGGCGGCAAGCCCGTGTTAGCAAAGGTGGCATGCGGTAGTGTGGCCACAAAGGTGCGTGGTGGCAACAGTGGTCGGGCACAAACTTAGGGTGATAGAAAAGCCATTTCCCACAAATGGCCTTGTATACCAGAGATACATCTCATATAGATCCAATTTATAACAGCTCCTATTTAAATCCACATAAATGTAAAAAGAAATAATTACAATTAGGGTACTTTATAAATTTTCAAATGAATTTAATATTATTAAATGCTCTTTTATTAATTTTCACAATAAATATAACAGAAATTTGTTTTAAAATATTTTCAAACTAGTGCATATTAAAAAAATAAATGCCATATTAACGTCTAAAAATTTATCAACCTAAGCATAAAGGCCATATTATTTCGGACCCACTAAAATAAGTTAAGATTAGAGGTGTAACTAGTCAATATATATATATATATAACATATATATAAGCTATATGAAGTGTTGTTTTAGAAGGAAAAAAGAGAGGTGTAATTCTCATAAATATATAGTACGGCTAGGCAAGAATATATATGTGTGCCATAAACTCAAGTTTTATGTATATAGACCCTTTATGAATAATGAGATATTATACCATAATTATGATCTGCCAAAAGACATAGCCGCTAAATGTTTTTTTTAAAATAAAGGAATTATTAATACTTTGTCCCGAATGTCTCCGAATTAAGCATTCATAGGGTTTCATAATTATACTTTAGAGATGTAACGGCTAGCTTTTAGGAGATATAACAGCCTAACTACCTCTGCGCTCATCATATTCAAGCCTAATCAGTTTTGCATGCCACCAAGTAATTAATCTGAAACCAAAAAATTTTGATCATATATACTTCGTCCCTCTTTCACTCTTTCTAGCAAGACTCGCAATAACCAACACAAACTTGTTCATATGTACTTGTTTATACATGATATTTTGTTGGTTCACTGAATGCTTTTAGTGCTAAACTTTGTAGCTGGATGCATGGTATAATAAGACTAGTTGGTTGGTATTTTAATGATCTTTCACTTCAACTAATGCGAACAGTGTTCTATTAATAGCTTCAAAAAAAGAATTGTAGTACATATAAAGGATCAAGCTAAGATGGAATGATACACGTGAACTGATCAGAAAACAGCAAATTATAATAAGCGCTTGCTAGTTATAGTCTAAAACTATAAAGTATTACTTTTTCTTGTTAATCAAATTTCTAACTTGTAGCCATGGTCTCCCCTACTCACTAAAATGGCTTAGTCTGGTTTGTGTTGTTTGGCTACAGTCCATAAGTGGCACAAACTTGGATTTCCCTGCCTACTCTTCACAGCTCAAGAGCCTGCTCTCAATCTCCCAAGTGCAGCTCAACAACCTCGCCTTCGCCTCCGATTCTGGCAAGATTTTCCGGTGGTTTTCGGCATTGCATTGCAACGCCTCCCCCGGTAGGCTGTGCTGGTGATCGGTGCAAGCCTTGCAATGGTTGGTTACGGCCTTCAATTCCTGTTTTTGACAAACAAACTCGTCTCATTGCCTTATTGGGCTATTTTATTGCTAAGTGCTATGGCCGGTAATAGCATTTGTTGGATCAACTGTGTTTGCTACGTAGCTACCAGCCAAAACTTTGCTTCTTCACCTCAAACTGCGTTGGGGCTCTCCACTAGCTACTCAGGGTTGAGTGCAAACATATACACTACCATTGTTGATGTACTGACCTTGGGATCTGCCGATCCAATCAATGAGTTAAAACTGTATGTTCTCCTCAATTCACCGGTGCCCATGTTTGTTTCACTTGTCTGTGCCCCAATGCTGAGAGAAATCAATTGGGGAGAAAACTATGGACAAGAGCAGGATCAAAATGATGGTGTAGGGCATGTTTTGATGCTTGTGATAACAGCGGCCACTGGGGTGTACTCTGTCTTTGTCAGTGTCAGGTCCGGGGCAAGCCGGTTCTGGTTAGTGCTTCAAGCAGCTGGTCTAGGCCTCTTCTTGGCAGCTCCATTGGTCACTGCGGTCATGAAGAAGTTGCAGAAAAAATACCCAACAAAAAAACTGATGAAAGTGCATGATCTCTCCGTCTGATCAGGTACAAGACAGAGCAGTACTAGACAATATTGTCATTGAAAAGCAGGGAGAAGATCAGTGTGTAGAAGATTTGGCAATGAGTTTCTGATGAAGAAGTTGGATTTTTGGCTCTACTTCTTTGTTTATATGTTCGGTGCTGCACTTGGGCTCGTCTTCCTCTACCACTAGACTTGGGGCAAATTGCTGAATCAAGAGGCCTCTCCCATAGCTCCTCATTGGTCGCTCTTTCTTCCTCCTTTGGATTCTTTGGCCGTGTCTGGCGATTACTTCTCGACTATTTCTTGACCAAGTATTAATTTGCTTTTCCATACTATGTCAATTCATCTACCTTATATATTTCTCGTTCAATATCTACATGCATACATATATATTACTTTCCACCTGACCTGCAACATCATAAATTGTATTAATTACCAACAAACTCTTTCTTCTAATGGGCAGGGACAAATACATGGTGCTCACAAGACCAGCAGGCATAGGGCGGCTCTTCATGGTCCCAATGGCTTCATCTTTCTTCTTACTCATCAACACCTCCAACTTCATCCTCTACTTGGGCACTGCCGTCATAAGCCTATGCACCGGCGCCATCACGACGATCGCCGTCACCACGACGTCTGACCTGTTCGGCGCAAAGAAATTCGGTATCAACCACAACATCGTCATCATCAACATCCCAGTCTGCTCCTGTGCCTTTGGCGACTTGGCCGGGTTTCTCTACCAAAGGGCTTTCCGAAGGAGATGGCAGTGGAACGTGCATGGCTCTAGATGTTATAGTTTGACGTTTTTGATATGGGGCTGTGCCTGCTGGGTTGGGACTCCTAAGTTTTGCATTATATCTTCAGACGCGAAGATTGTATTCTTATAAACAATGAATAATAATTATAAGAACAAAGAAAATAAACAGTGAATAATAATGTTTAAATGTACATGTGAATATTATATTTGTTCTAATACACATATAACAATATTATTTAAAACCAATATTATATTTGCAAATGTGCGGGGTTTACATTGAGGAGCTGGATATGGTGGGGGGAAGAATGAAAAAGTATAACGTTGTGTAGTTGTAACGTAAGCAGAAAATACGAGGCAAATTACTGCTCTATGAAAAATATATACAGATTAATGCTTTATTTTACGTAAGGCTTTTTCCTTCCAATAATAATTTATTTTCAAAACAATAATAAAGTATAAATTATAACAAAACTGTACATACGTGAATTGCATTGTTTTCTTCCCCACATAATAATTCATGAATTTGATTCTCATCTTTGATTGTTAAGTTCATATGCAGTTCATACGCGATTGCGTGCACATCTTGGACATGGTCATCGTCGTATTAAACGAACAATATTCCCGATTCGGGTGAGGACCGTTTCGTCCGACCCGACAACATACCCAATAAATTCCAAAACCCTAATTAGGGCGGAGCCGCCCGTGCTCGCGCGTCTTCTCCTCCTCCTCCACCGAGACGAAGGCCATCGGCTCCCGACGAAAATGGGGTGAGATTTTCTTGGATTGCTGTGTTTCATGACTCATTAAGTTAGAAAGTCACAATTTTGTGTTGTCATTGTTGTGTTGTTGGTGCTTTTTGCTTGATTGATTGGTGTACATTTGGTGTAGGGAGTTTGCTGATACTAATATCTTGTTTGCTGATTGGGTTGTAGCTAGAAGGTCCTCTTTTTTTGTGATTGTTGTGTTTTTAGTGTTTTTTGCCTGCTTGATTGTTTGTTCATATGTGAGGAGTTTTCCTAATTTTTTCATTGTTACTTCTTCTTAGCTCAGTAACATCTTGTTTGCTGATGTAAGACGAGGCGTTGTTTGAATCTTTGTTGTATTGGGCTTGTTAGGGATTTAATGCTTGTAGGGTAGAGTTTTTTGGGTGGTTTTCTGGCATGAAGATTGGATTGGTATTTGATGACGGTGGGGTAGATTTGTTAGGGATTTTTTATTTGATTTTTGTGTTCTCTCTTTATAAGGCTAGAAACTCCCAATTTTGCGTTGTTATTGTTGTGCATTTGGTGCCTTTTACTTGATTGACTGGTGTACATTTGTTAGGGATTTTGCCAATGTTTCATTATTACTTCTTCTTGTTTGCTGATGTAAGGGAAGTATTTAGTTTATATCTCTATTGGAGTATATTTGTTTGGGAGCTTCAGTTATTTAGTTACTGTGTCATAGGTTAGGGGGTGATTCTTGAAGTGGAATATTGGTAGTGTGGGATTTTTACCTTGAGTGTTTATGGACTAGATTGGGGAGTGATGGAGGTGTGGTAGGTTTTTTGAGGGTTGTTGATATTTTTAACATCATCTTAGTTTAGTTGGTGATCTATGATGTGGAATTTTTTAATGGGGGTTATATTATTGTTCGTGTGAGGATGTGGTTGGCAAGTGATGTAGGTGCAGTTTAGATCTTGGATAATTATTCTAATTTTTCATGTGTAATATATGGTTTGTGTCATTAATGTTTGTTGCGTGTTCAAAAAAGAATAATGATTTTGCTTGGCGTAAATATTCATTTTCTGTTGTTTTTTTCCCACTAGGTGTTTATGCTCAGTTTCTTTGGGTTTTTATTTTCCACTTCCAGTGTGATGGATGGATTTTCATTAGGTAGTCTTTGCTGTTTGAAGTTTTTGGCTTAGATATATTGTGGGATTGTAAGTTACGATCCTGATGCAGTGATGCTGTATTAACCAATCTTGTTTTAATCCAAGTGTTCCCTTGGTTGCTTAGATTGCCGTATTTTTTGGAGGAACTAGTGCTATCCATTTTCCCTTGTACAACTTGTATTTTCCTTGACCTTTTCATTTTACCCTGTATTAAGCCTTGTTACTGATATTGGGCTTAGGTTTGATAGAATGAATGTTGTAACTATTTGTTTCTTGTGGGCTTTAGCGCATCTTATAGGCTGTTTGTTTCCCAATGCAAATATGTATTTTCTTGTTATTACCTGAGGAATTGTAAATAGTCTGCTATATTCGTTTAGGATACCAAAGTTTTATGCAATGTCAGGATCTCATCTATCATAATTATTCATCTTGCTCAATCGCGAAATTTTAGATTGTTAGGAATTAGGATGTTAACGATTGAATTGTTGCATTGGCCAGGGTAAGTTATAAGCATTTTAAATATTGTTTATTATTAGATTATCATAGGAGAGTACCCAATTATGAATAATTTTTGGAATAAGACTTTGTGGTTTATATGACATATTATGTTAATATAGTTGCTGCCCAAAATTTTTTTTACAAATAAAACCTAGTTTTTTGTAAAAAGAAGTGTGTCCATATCTTTTTCTACCACTATTGTGATATCTGCTTTGAGTTTTTTCCCCCCTTCTTTCCTCATCTTTAATATCTTTATCAATGTCCATCTTTTTGGTTGGGGTTTAATGTTTCTTGTCAATTGTTTATTGATTGGTGAAATTACAGGAAGACCCGTGGTATGGGAGCTGGGCGCAAGCTCAAAACTCACCGCAGAAGACAGAAGTGGGCTGATAAGGCATACAAGAAAAGCCATCTTGGCAATGAGTGGAAGAAGCCATTTGCTGGCTCTTCACATGCCAAGGGAATCGTTCTTGAGAAAATGTATTAAATTTTGTTTGTTATTGTTATCTGGTTAGCTTTTACTGGGCATTGGTTTAATCAACAACCTTGCTCTTGTCAGCGGCATTGAAGCTAAGCAGCCCAACTCTGCTATTCGGAAGTGTGCCCGAGTTCAGCTGATCAAGAATGGTAAAAAAATAGCTGCCTTTGTTCCTAATGATGGTTGTTTGAACTACATTGAGGAAAATGTGAGTATCTTTATTCTTATTAACCTTCTTTTCGTGTCTCTGTCACTAGTATTGTTTCAATGTTTTCTCCACAGGATGAGGTGCTGATTGCTGGATTTGGGCGTAAGGGGCACGCTGTGGGAGACATTCCCGGAGTCAGATTCAAGGTGGTGAAGGTCTCTGGAGTGTCTCTCTTAGCTCTTTTCAAGGAGAAAAAGGAAAAGCCGAGATCTTAAATTATGTTTCCCAATTGGCTGGCCCCGTGATTATGGAGTTTTCTTATTCTGTTTCCCCTGAGTATTTGATGTAGAGAGTATTTGATCAGTTTTTTGTGACCATCTTTCTCATTTAGTGTTTAAGCAAATATGTTTAATTATTCATCTACAGGCGTTTGAGAAAAAAAATTCTTGGGTTTTTTTGTTTTTTTTCAATTTGACCTTGAACTCGAGGTAACTTTAGATTATCTTTAAGTGATGGGATATTTATTGCATTAATGATAAAAAGTCAGAGAATCTGAATCAACGCATTGGCAAAGTAAACGCTCCTTTGATCGGTGTATTTCGGGTATCTGTTATTACCAAAATTTTCACCTGTTAAATGGCAGCAATTGTGTGCAATGCAAGCGGTAAAACGTAGACAAAAAGGGGCAAGTTTTGATAGATAAGGTGGCAGTCGCTGTTTGATAACAATTCAACAGGGTTTTAATTCTGTTCATGTCAAATCTAACCCACACCATTTGCTAAACGCATAATGCTGTTTTGTTTTTGCTCGATGCCTGTTTCTAAAGTTAGTATATCATACAAGAATGAAGACAATAATTATTGGATGCCATGAAAGCCTCAACTTTTTAGATGGCATTCATACAAATTGCAAGGATATTGATAACCACGAAGTCCCCCTCAGACCTCTCCTCTTCAAAAGAACTGATCGGGATATTTGTCTGCTCGTCCTGCATATCTCAGTGATACTTGACGTTTCTCCAAATACCAACAAGCAGCTTAGGCCCTAGCTGTTGGATGCCTGACAAAAATTGATGACCGTATATACTATCATAGTTGATCCATAGATCACCAGTAGATGAAAAAAAATTAAGCTCCAATCTGGGTTTTTATGAACATAAATATTGAACCAACCTCACCCAAATCTCCGAGCATAGAGAAATGGAGATGGGTCATCAAAAATATCAAGTTTTCATGACAGGAAAGCTAGCTAGGACAGACGGAAAATTGTAGAACTAGGTTTGAAAGTTTGCTAGGGACCCGAAACCCCAGGTCCCTAGATATGGCTAGTACATACCTCATATCAGGAGCTTGCATTGCTGGACTAGACAAGCACAGGATCTGTGAGTATGTGTATCATGTGTATATATATTGTATTGTTGTGATGATTAGCAATGCACACATGTGAACGGGTTGGTACACCCTTTGTCCGTGTGACAGTGGAGACAGTATGGATATCAAAACCATACAAAATATTAAACCACTCCCCATCTAAAAACGAGCACAGTTCTTTGTATGTACATCTATACCATATGCATATGCTTGTAACAAAACTTAAACAAATCAATCACATCCCCAAAATTTCTTGTGCTTGTAAATCAAAAACCTTGAACCTTCCCACTTTCATGGATGGGTTTAATATAAAATTGTGAGCTTCTACATCTAATAAGAAATGATTAGTATGTGTTGAAGGTGATCAAAGCTGTTTGATTGAGAGGATATTATGGGTCACAGCAGCATGTGTGTGTGTATGCATATATATGTACAACCTGGAAGATAAATCACGTGGTTGGTTCATGGAGGGAAGATCAGAGTGTATAGAGGGAAGAGAAGAACCTCCCCGTGAGAGAAGTTTGGAGGCATTGAAAACTATAATACAATTTGGGTTTTGGCGCTTACCTTCTCCCATTTCGATGGCCTCCTCGATCACGAGACCGCCTTATTCCCCATCGTTTATTCTCTTGTTCTTAGCAGCTCATGCCACCATGCACACTCTCGCCGTCCGCAACCCCCCCTCTCTCTCTTTTTTTTGTCATTTTACAGGTACTATTTAATTATTTGTTTGAGCAATGAAAAACCATATATATTTAATTAACATTATTGTATCCATCAATAATTAACAACCCAAGGATTGGTAGATTAGCATGCGCAAGGTGTTCTTAAATAAATATATATTAACAGTTTGGGATATATATGGTAAATTATTGGGTGTTTAGTTTAAAGTTTTTACCAAGCGTTTAACATTATTGCATCCATCAATAATTAACACTCCAAGGATTGGTACATTAGCATACGAAAGGTGTTCTTATATAAATATATATCAACAGTTTGAGACATATATATGGTAAATTATTGGGCTTTTAGTTTAAAGTTTTTACCAAGCGTTTACTCATGCAACGTATAATACAGTGCTACAAACATTACCCATACTTTTGGTGTATAGAAGAGAGCTAATATATATAGTACAATTTGGAGGTGAATGACCACGGGATCTCACAATTCTTTGATTGTCTTTGGCGACGTTATATATATCAGCTAGTATTTTGTGAATAATACATGCCTTGTATTAGAAATCAGTATATATAGAGATGGTGTGGAAGATGCGTTCTATAATATAATGCCGCCATAGAGAGACGCAAATCAGCTTTATTTTTCTAAGATCATCGGGCCAACCTCTGATTGCATGATTCCAAACCAAGGTATTTTTTGTTGCTAGTTTTATTTTTATATTTAAGACTAGCCCAACAAGCGCAGATACAATGATTCTCATAGTAGAGATATATATGAGACAATGCCAGTCTTCATCTATGGCAATAAAAATATAAAAAAAAATCTTGGGGGGGAAATAGAGACACAGTCTGCACTGTATTGAGATCAACAGTTAGATATTTTTATGTATTTAAAAGTGAAACTATTTCAATTTGGCCCTGACTGATGAATCAACTTGAGTCGAACCGGGTTGTTTTCCTTGGCTCATTGGACGTCTAACTCGTATTAATCAGAAATTCGATTGAGTCAATCTCGATATAATATTAACAGTTAGATGCATATAAAAAATATAAATATTTAATTTTTCTTTAAATAATAATAATGTACACTATACTTTAGTATTAATCAACTATATGCCATATAAAATCATTATTATCATGGCTTCCCAATCTTCCTTCTTTTATGAACAAATTCTTCATAAATTATCGTTCTCAACATACTATTATCGAACCTCAAACCGAGTTGAGTCAGACCAATGTCCCGACCTATTCGGTTGTTTCGTGATGAACTGAATCGAGTGAAATATCGAGCGAATTCAACATGGTTAGATATTCAATTGTAACCTTCGTATATTGTTTTAGTCACATGCATCCTATTAAATGGGACTGTAAGAAAAGTACTGCCCTTTACTGTGTCATGCAGTGGAGGAGCAATAGATTGACATATAAATAGGAGGAGAAGCATGACTTCTCTTTCAAGCAGACTTGCTTTGGAGAAGCCCAGAGAAGAAAAAATAGTGCAGGAAGAAGTGCAGATTGATAAGGGGAGATGGTATCTAGAGAGCACAAGAAGGCTGTTCTGTATGAGAAGCTGCAACTACTTAGATCCATTACCAACTCTCAAGCTGTAATTCCTTCCTCTATGTTAGCTTTCTACACCTTTGCTTTACATAGATAGTATCAATGAGCTGTGATCTTCAACATCTCTTCAATTTTGTTAAGCACAAAATAATATTGTTGTTAGTCCGTGAATGTTGCTTCTTTTAACTAGATGTTCGAATGATCAATTAGAACCATTTTATCCTTCTTTTTTCGAAGAATAGATCGATGATTCATATTGTGAACTTTTGTATTATCTTGGTTCTTTTCATCCTATGTCTTCGGAATACTACATGTTTATACTTGTCTAGGAGGCCTAGCTATATCTATTTGATCTTTCAATTTAGTTTTTTCTAATATAGATAGCATATAAACGTTTGCAATTGATCACTGTAGCTTGCGATATAGCGGGTAATCATGACAAAAAAGTGGCCTTTAAATTATTGTTAGAAGTATATATGTAAGTGACGATTTAAGTGATGGAAAATGCTCTGGTAAACAGTACTGGTTGAAATAGTTATATGGAATTCGGCAACGAACTAGTTAGTGATCTCATACCTTCAATTTCATTCGTGGGCAGCTTACCAAGAATTCCATAATTATGGATGCGTCAAAATACATTGGTGAGTTGAAGGAGAAGGTTGAAAGATTGAATCAAGATATAGCACTGGCACAAAGTTCTTCAAACCACAGCCAATCACAAAAGGTGTTCATTTAATCCCACACTAATTCTTCATGATCCAAATATATTTTTTGGTTTGGAAACAAAAGGAAGATTTCAACTTCTCCTTGAATCTATTAAAATGGAATTATCTCTTTGGGTTTTGTGCTTGAGCAGGTTACGGTTGAAGTGGTGGATAAGAGCTTGCTTATAAAAGTGTTTTCAAAGAAGAATAGTCCTGGTTTGCTCGTCTCTTTGCTTGAAACATTTGAGGAACTAGGACTTGTCATAACCGATGCTAGCGTTTCATGCACAGACACATTTCATTTGGAAGCTGTAATTGAAGTAAGCTCTTGCCCCCATACAAAATTAATATATATTAGCTATATATGTTGTTATATTAATTAAACTGCATGATTAATTATTCAATATCCATGCATTTATCCTAAACATGCCAAGGAGATCAGATCATCAAGTTCTTCATATCTTTCAGATTGCAGATCACCAAGATGAAGGCATAGATGCACAAGCGGTGAAAAGGGCACTTGCCTAAGCCATTAGAGATTGTAATTGAAACAACGACCATTGATCAAGGTTGAGAAATTAGCTCACCTTGAAAAAGAAAAAAGAAGAGAATGAGGAACCTCATGCCTCATGCTGTACTATGTTCTAGTTCATTTTGCATGAACATATCCATTTGGGTAATATCTTCAAGTGGCTGGGCAAGAACTTAATGAAAGCGTAAGCAGTCAATTGCTGTGTGCCCAAAGAGTGAAACTCTAGTCTAATTTCGATGTGTGACTTGTACTAAACAATATCTAGATATTAGCTGTTATTCTTTCTCGAGTGTATGCATGGAAAGTAGAAAGCTTTGAACTAGAGGAACAATCCAACATTTGAGCTTTTGATATGTTATTCTTAAAAATGGTACTGTTAGAGCAGTGGCATGAACGAAACAAAATGATATGGCAGGTATAAAGACAATACTAAACACCAAACGTTGGCAGCTGTCTCTGATCTCTACCACTCACATGAACCAAATTAGCCCTTGCTCAGTGATCTTATGAGAAGATGAACAGCTAACTTGCTTCTTCGGCCAGAGAAAAGGCATGCAGCAAGAAAATCAGTCCTCTTTTACATGCAGATAGATATCAGACAACAATAATATTGTTGAAGTTGAATGAGTATCTAATATTTACAATTAGCGGAATGATTTTAAGTACTTCATCCCCTGTATTAATCGAGGACAAAGGAGGGTTTGGGCATAAAACCATAAAATTCTATCACTTTTAATCAAATATATCCTAATTTAGTTTAAAATCCTTGTCTCCACCATTCTTGGTATCCACGAGAAACTTATAGTCTAAAAATTCAAAACTTAGACTCAATTCATTAACAGATGTATATAGTGGAGTTAACTTGGAGTAGACTCAAGAGTCATTTATATATATATATATATATATATATATATATATATATATATATATATATATATATATATGAAGATTAAACATATAATTTAATCCAAATGTCGACAGTAAACTAAAAGATAAAAAATATGATAACAATTTTTTTTATCTGACTCAAGAAATCAATCACAAAATCTGTCCACCGGAAATAATCTATGAAATTTGACACTAGAAGCCAAAAAGAGCCGGTTTTGAGAATGTTTAGAATAAAATATGAGTTTTGAAATTATAGGTTGAACAAGAAGATTAAGAACTTTGATAAAAAAAAAGACCACGTAATCTCTCTTGTTGACCAAATTCTAACAAGGCTGCTAAATTTTTCAAAATGAAGGAATAATAAATTTATCTTACAGAACATCTAGGAAGAATTCATAATTTTTTTTCAACATATCAAAATTTGAGTAGGTAGTGTTGGATTTTATTATATTTCATATCAAATCATCGAGTAAATAAACTAGATAGCAGAAGCATACATGAAGCCATAAGAAAAACTAGAGTCTTGACCACCTTAGGTTTTGGTCTTCTGAATCTAAGAAGAGTTTTCCAAAACTTGAATTCTGGACAATGGGATACCAGAACGAAAACTGCTTATTGATTCAGGGACCATAACCTCCTTATTTATAGCTGTAGTTTCATAAATTCATTTTCACCCATCACGAAAAGAGAAATATGAAAAGGTATCTACACATTGAATTCCATACTTTTCACATTGAATTCCACACCTTAATTTATGGCCCATAACCTTTCACTTTAGTAGATCAATTTAATTTAGGCCAACCTTATATAATAACATATGACACAATTCCTGATTCACGTATATATTTATGTCCAACATCCAACAATCTCCCACTTGGACTTAATATATACACGAAGATAATTGTATAACCTTATGAGCTCCAAAACATATGCCATTATTCCAAAATAACAATCTCGTCCATTAATCAATGTCAATATAGGATCAAGGCAATTTTCGTTACATTTATCGTAACTAAACCCATCTATGGTCACATACATCAACATAATTAAATGACATAGATCAAGTATGGATGTGTAGCATGAAAATTACATGTAATTTGATCTAACATGCCTATTTTCAATTGGTCCAACCTTATGAGATCACCAAAAATACCAAAAATACCAAAACAGAGTGAACCTTAAACCAAATACAAACTCCCACTAAAGTAGCATATCATCAAATGATACAACACCCATATGAGCAACATGCTCATGAAAGACCTTGGGTGGTAAACTTTTAGTAAGCGGATCCGCAACCATGGAGTTTGTCCCAATATGCTCTATAGAGACTTTACCACTCTGAACTCTTTCTTTCACAACAAGGAACTTGATCTCTAAATGTTTTGATTTAGATGAGCTCCTGTTGTTATTTGAATATAATACTGCAGATTGATTGTCACAAAATATCTTAAGTGGTCTTTCAATATTATCAATAATGCGCAGCCCTGTGACAAAATTCTGCAACCATATTCCATGATTGGATGCTTCATAACAAGCTATGAATTCAGCTGCCATAGTGGAAGAAGCTATGAGTGTCTGCTTAGCACTCCTCCAAGAAATAGCTCCTCCAGCAAGCAGATAGACATAGCCAGAAGTGGATCGATGACTATCTTGGCATCCAGCAAAGTCAAAATCAGAATACCCAATGATCTCAAGTTGATCTGACTTCCGATATGTAAGCATGTAATGTTTTGTTCTTTGAAGATATCTCATGACTCTTATTGGCTGCTATCCAGTGATCCAATCCCGGATTACTTAAATATCTGCCCAACATTCCAACAATATACGCAATATCTGGATGCGTACATACTTGAGCATACATAAGACTTCCCACTGCTGAAGCATAGGGAATCTTTTGCATTTCCTTTCCTTCTATATGATTTTTAGGGCATTGATTGAGACTGAATTTGTCTCCTTTAGAAACAGGGGTATCTCCTGGTTTACAATTTTGCATGCCAAATCTTTTAAGCACTTTTTCTATATAGGTCTTTTGTGATAATCCAAGTATACATCGATCGCGATCCCGATGTATTTGAATTCCTAATACAAAAGACGCATTTCCAAGATCTTTCATTTCAAATTTCTTTGATAAAAATCTCTTGGTTTCGTGCAAAAATCTATATCATTACTGGCAAGCAATATATCATCAACATATAAAACCAGAAAAATATACTTACTCCCACTAAACTTATGGTATATACAATCATCAATAACATTCATCTCAAAACCAAACGAGAGAATCACTTGATGAAATTTGTGATACCATTGACGAGAAGCCTGTTTAAGTCCATAGATGGATTTCTTTAATTTGCAAACTATATTCTTTGAATCTCCCGATACAAAGTTTTTCTGGTTGCATCATATAAATTGTTTCATCAATGTCTCCATTTAGAAACGCAGTCTTTACATCCATCTAATGTAACTCAAGATCAAAATGTGCCACTAATGCCATAATTATTCTGAATGAGTCTTTCGATGAAACTGGAGAGAAAGTCTCATTATAATCGATGCCTTCCTTTTGAGTAAAGCCCTTTGCAACAAGATGAGCCTTATATCTTTCTACATTACCTTTCGAATCCCTTTTGGTTTTAAATATCCATTTACAACCAATAGGTTTCGCACCTTCAGGCAATGGAACAAGATTCCAAACGTCATTAGCTTTCATGGACTTTATCTCTTCATTCATAGCATCAATCCACTTTTGAGAATTAGAACTCGTCATGGCTTGATGAAAAGTGATTGGATCATCTTCCATCATTCCAATGTTATCCTCATGTTCTTCGAGAAAGATGATATAATCATCTGAAATTGCATTTCTCCTTTCTCTTGTGGATCTCCTTAATGGCATTTGCTCTTGAGGTTGTTGAGTTTGCTCTTCATGTATAACTTGATTAGGGAGATTCTCGACATTGTCTTGTAATTCTGGTATTGTTTCTTGAACAACATCAGGAATATGACCTTGATCCTGATTATTGTCAAGAACAATCATGGGAAGAGAAACAGATTCTTCTTCAAAGACAAAGTCTCTAACCTCATTTCCCCTCCAAACTCAACATCCTCAAAGAACTGGGCATTGCCCGTCTCAAAGAATGACCTTATTGTGGGATCATAAAACTTATATCCTCTAGACCGTTCAGAATACCCAACAAAATAACTGCTAACTGTTCTTGAGTCCAGTTTCTTTTCATTTGGCCTATAAGGCCTTGCCTCAGCTGGACAGCCCCAAATGCGTAAATGCATAATACTGGGTTTCTTTCTAGTTCATAATTCATAAGGGGTCTTAACAGTTGCCTTTGACAAAATTAACAGCTTCCTTAGCCCTCTATCTAATCCTTAAAATTGTCTTTAAAATTGGAACTGAATTGATGTTGGCAGAAATCATATAAGCAGATTGATTAACCGGATTCATAGAACAAAACAAAATGCCCATAATAAGATTAATAATTCAATCAATATTGAATCCCATCATTAGATACCTAGCACAACATTAATATTTAGTCTTTGGACAAAAATATTAATTTGTAAGTGGTACTCTAAGTGCAGTAATTAAATATGGATAATAAATCCTGTCAAATAATAAACCTTCCTTTGGGCCGATTTATTATCCACATGGAAACTTGATAATTATCTCATATTTAAAATGAGTCTTAATACAGTAATCAAATATAGATAATAAATCCTGTCAAATAATAAACCTTCCTTTGGGCCGATTTATTATCCACATGAAAACCTGATAATCATCTCATATTTATTACAAAAATGAGTCTTAATGTAGTAAAATATGGACAATAAATCCTGTCAAACAATAAACCTTCCTTTGGGCCGATTTATCATTCACATGGACGCCTGATAATTATCCATTATTTATTAAAAATGAATCTTAGTGCAGTAATCAAATATGGACAATAAATCCTGTCAAATAATAAACCTTCCTTTGGGCCGATGTATTATCCACATGGACACTTAACAATCATCCCATATTTATTACCACAAATGAATATATAATTCTGTTAAATATTAACCTTCCTTTGGGCCGATTAATATCCACATGAATTAAATACTCATAACCATCTTAATATTTAAAAATAAATTTTCATATGAATTAAATACTCATAACCATCTTAATATTTAAAAATAAGAGGCTACTTTGGCAGCATATTGTAGTCCTTAATAAATTTTAAAATATTAATTATGGCTGAACAAAAAAAGGTTATAAAAGTAACTTTATGTGGGAGTTTCCGAAATTATAACCTTTTGTAACTGTATTTTCCTATACTTTCCTTAATCCTGAATCTGTAGATCTGAATGGGATATAGAACTGAATAGTTCCAATCCATAATTTAAATATAAATTAAAACCTAATACTCAATGATTTAATATGAAGGTGGCTCTGATGCTACTTGTTGGACTTTATTAGATTTCATATCAAATCATCGAGTAAATAAACTAGATAGCGGAAGCGTACCTGAAGCCATAAGAGAAACTAGAGTCTTGACCACCTTAGGTTTTGGTCTTCTGAATCTAAGAAGAGTTTTCCAAAACCTGAATTCTGGACAATGGGATACCAGAACGAAAACTGCTTATTGATTCAAGGACCATAACCTCCTTATTTATAGTTGTAGTTTCATAAATTCATTTTCACCCATCACGAAAAGAGAAATATGAAAAGGTATCTACACATTGAATTCCACACTTTTCACATTAAATTCCACACCTTAATTTATGGCCCATAACCTTTCACTTTAGTAGATCAATTTAATTTAGGCCAACCTTATATAATAACATATGATACAATTCCTGATTCATGTATATATTTATGTCCAACATCCAACAGGTTGAACTGGTTCTAAACCTTGTGCCACGTTGATGTATCTGACCTTTTCTAGCTTTATTTCCTAATTTCAACACAACTTACTCTAACCGCTCAAGACAAATACAAGATACAGAAAAAAACAATCTCTCAATAAGATTTCTAATCAGGTTAAACTCATCCCATGACTGTGGTGGTCTATTAATTTACGGTTTATTTTTATATATCACTGTTTCTTATATTTGATTGTGTTTCTTATATTCTATCTTTATATTTGGTTATTATTTATATTTCATTTTCATTTAGCCTTATTAATATTATACTGTGTGTTTAATATAATTAAGTGTTTATTTGAAGTAAGTAGTTTTATATTAAAAGAAAATTTTGTGTGAATAGTAAGTAGCTATAAGTTGAGTTAAATTTAAGATTGAGCGAAGTATCAGGCTTCAAAATTATAAGTGGTATCAGAGCCTAGTTAGATTAAAGCTACTTAGGTAAGTGATGGAGGCTAAGGCTAGGTACGTTGTCAAAAACCGTATAGGTGTCGACATAGTCGGATTGGATTTCTCCTAGGAAATTCATACTAAAAAATTTTTTAGTTTAAAATGGTTTTTTTATCACAACTAGTTAAAAAACTCAAAACCAAACTAATTCTAAGCTTATTGAATAATTAGTATTTAGTAATTTAAATCAGAAACTAAATAAGTGGAATATCCTTAAGATAAATCCAACTAAGATTTATAATAAAGGTATGTTAGAATTTAAACAATCCTATATTATAAAAACTTATGAAAAAAGTATTAGTGTTAGTAATATTACAGAGTCTGTCTTTATTAAGTACTAAAATAATAGAAAAATTAAAACAAAAAATATAATTATAACCATTTAGAGTTAGTATAAATTGTATTTAAGCCCCTAACTAGAGAAGGTTTAAATACCTCTCTATTAGCATGCTTAAGAGATAAGAGACATAATAAATTCCAATACTCTTTATTAGGAATAATTGAATCTAGCCTATGTACGGGACCAGTTTTATTTTAACTATTTCCCTAATTATTATATAAGTCTTCATGATCCATATATTAAAGAAGCATTTAACCTTGAATCTTTAGTCACGAGGTTATGATATGCTTAATTGAGCTTTGAATATTGGAGTAGCCTATCAGAATATGCCTCAAAGTCATGACTACCATATGTCCAAACTCAAAGACTCGGTGTTGTCTAAAGGTAAACCACATTATTTCAAGTAGATTTTAATAAAGCCAATATTTCTGTCCCTAAAACTATTACTTGGTCCAAAATTGAGGTACCCCAATCTTAGAAATCAGAGCAAGTTTGTGCTTCCCCAAGTAATTAAAAGAAATGCAAAAAAAATCATAGAAACTCAAGATGGAGATGTAGAAATCTTCTTCGGTAGACCAAGTATCTCTATACCACCAACTTCAACGCTTCTACTTCATCTAGTGTAGAAGGTATTTTTATATCTAACCACCAGATTTCGTATGGTATTTACACATATGATCTTCCATTCTTTTGAGATGGAATTTAAAATTAACACATGCCAGTTTATTCCTAATAGGGAAAAATGTTCTAAAGAATTTATGTTAGAAAAATATATTGAATTTAGAAACTGGTATTTTAAAACCTTTTCTATAGAATATTTAAAAGAATATAAGGAATTATATTATAATTATTTAAGTTTATTAGGATATGAGCTTTCCTTTGTAACTTGGTTCCAGGTTGAATATTGTCTGAAGATCTAAGTTTCTGAAGAAATAAGGATTTGGGATACTTGTGATGGAAAGATGGTTACAAGTAAGTATCCTCCTGTTGGCAATATTCTTTATGGAAATATCAAAGCCACTTCCTTCACGAAACTAGATTCGAAGAAAGTAATTAATGAGATATTGCTACCACTAATAAAACAAAATAATTATACTCACTTATATTTACAAACTATTGCTTCTCATTTATTTCAATTTGAAGACAACTGGCTGCCAAGGGATAAAGGAAAAGAAAAATAGTTGTAAATGGTGAAAAGATAAAACCAGTATTAATAAAATCACCCATAATATCTAATAAAAGATTTAATACTAGTATGCCATTAAATGATGATTTTTTTAAAAAATAAACTAAAAAATTAGGTTATCTAAGGATAAATGAATCTATTAAAGTTATTAATGAGGACTCAAATTCAATAGAAAAGTTAATTAATCAATTTACCATAGATAAAATTGAGATGGCAAAACCGTTGGTTCAACAACAACCTCTTCCAACTGGAAGACATTGTTATCCTAGATCTACATTAGCCTTAGCTTTGTTTCAGGAAAATGCAATGAATTCAGCATTGTCCTATGATAGTAAATCCATCTACGAATGGAATATTAATAGACAATCTAAATATTAGATTATCACAACTCTATATAATATGTTAATGTATTTTATCATAACTCTACATAACATGTTAATGTATTCTATCATATGTAGAACTGCTGTTAATCAATGATAGACTTGCAGAATTTATTACTACAGGATTTCAGGACTAGGGTGTGGCACGGACGTCCGAATTGGTCTGACCGTTCGAAGTCCGAAGTATGTCCGACCGAATTTGACCTACCGAATTCGACCGAATTAAAACAAACCAAACATGGACATTTCTTTGTCCGAGAGCCGAATGACCGATATTTTACATCAATAATATAATATTTTTAACATTTGTAAGGCTAATATTATAGTTTATAAAAATTTTAAAATGTAATATACAGTAAATTAATTAAGTTCATACATAAAATTGATATTTAATATCTTAAATAACAAAAAATGACATACATAGGATAAAAGTCACTCTTATTATAAGCCATAAGTACTTTGAGAGTTAAGACCCAACACTCTCCTGTGTGAAATAACATAAAAAGATGGCAAGTAAAGCCAATGAAGAAACATTCAAAATTTCAATTATATCGCCAATAGTATATGATGTTTGTTTTGCAAGAAAGCAACTGTTCTCATGCAAATGTAAGTGAACAATTAATCAGGTGCACTAGTTTCATTCTTTAATAAGCACCAACGTCTCAAGTAACGAAATATTTCGAAGAAAAAGCAGATTCGAAAACTACGACTTTAAACAAGCTAAAATTTGGTATAAAAAAGAACAGGCCAGATTTTATAAATTAATCTTAACAAAAATTTCACCATCCTTCAATCTTTGTATCCCTCGTCAGAAAATAATCTTTGAAATTTGTTATTCACCAACAATTATCAAAATTTGTTAGAATAATTTTTTTTACATTATCATCCAAGTATAAATAATCTAACCTTATAAAATAATAAGAATTAATCCTAGATATAAAATAAACTAAATTTAGGATAAATTAAGTGATATATACACTGCGGCAACGGGCGGCGGTTCGACGGAGTCCGACGGCGCCGCGACGGCAGTCCGGCGGCGGAGGCAGGGCAGACGAGGCAGGCAGCGGCGGATGTTTAGGGTGGCGGTCCGGCGGAGGCAGGCGGAGGCTGGAGCGGTGCAAGCTGGGCAGGGGAGGGCAGCGGCAAGAGGCGGCAGTGGATCTTCACACGGCGCGCAGAGGGTGGCGGAGACACGAGCAGATGGTGGCGGTCCGGCGGAGGCAGCGCAGGCAGATGAGGCGTCCAGGCGGAGCGGAGGCGGTCCGGGCGGAGGCAGGCGGAGCGGAGAGGCGTGCAGTCGCGACGGTGGCGGTTCGGCGGAGGCAAGGGGAGGGTGGGTGAGGGCGGCGGAGGGCGGGGGAGGGCGGCGGCAAGAGGCGGCGGCGGAGGCAGATGAGGCGTGCAGGCGGCGGAGGCAGATGAGGCGTGCAGGTGGAGCGGAGGCGGTCCGGCGGAGGCAGGCGGAGCGGAGAGGCGTGCAGTCGCGACGGTGGCGGTTCGGCGGAGGCAAGAAGAGGGTGGGTGAGGGCGACGGCGGCGGCGCCCTATGAACAGTGTTTCTTGGTTAGGGTTTAAAAGTTTAAGTTTTGATTTCGGACCGTCCACGGACATTGTCCGGGCCCGACGGACAAGTCGGACATTAACTCGGTCGGACAAGTTTTGTCCGATAAAATTTCGGACAAACGCGGACAATAAATTGTCCGACGTCCGTCCGACCGATGCCCACCCCTATTCAGGACAATCAAAAGGATGGTGGGATCATTACCTTACTCCACCTCAAAATTAGAAAGACTTGAGCACTAAAAATTGATCCAAATACAAATCAACCTTAAGAAGATGTGGTATATACATTAATTACTACTATACTCTATTATTTTGTAGGAGACACAAATGCTTTCAAAGAAAGGACACAAGAATTGATTATGAATTTAAAATGTCCATCTTTGATGCATTTTAGATGGTATAAGGATAATTTTTTATCCCTACTCTTTAAAAGAGATGATTCAACTTTAGAATTTTAGAAAGAAAGATTTCTTGCAGCTTTACCTCTGCTGTTTACAGAGCGGATTAAGAATAAATTAAGGAGTCAACATAATGGAACCATTCCTTATGGAATATTTACCTTCAAAAAATTAATAAATGATGTTGTATCCGAAGGATTAGCATTATGTAATGATTTAAATTTAAAAAACCAATTAAAAAGCAAAAAATTATTAGGAAAGAAAGAGTTAGGCGAATTTTTTCATTAATTCGGAACCTCTCCTTTCCCAAAACCTCCACAAAAAATAATTAATAATAATAAATCTTTTATTCTATCTAGAAGAAGATTTAGAAAACCTCCCTAGAAAGAAAAAAATGCTAAAAAGACAAAAAATAAAATTCCTAAAAGAAATACTAAAAGAAAGTCGGTTGGTTCTAAACCTGTTGTATGGTGGGATTGCGATCAACCTAGACATACAGGTAGTCAATGTAGACTAAGAAAGAAAATTAAAGAATCAAATATTCCCGAAGAAGAAAAACAAAGTTTAGATGAATTATTAGATGTTAATAGTGAAAATTCAAAATTAGATGCCTTAGAGATTGATGATTCTATCTCTAATGGTTATACTTCTAATTCCAACTCAGAGTGTGAATGTAATCATTATAAATCTATTATGGACCTTAATGGTCTAAGTATCAATATGATTACAACCCAGGAATCTATTCTGTTAGATTTAATTGATTTTATAGAAGATAAAACTCAACAAAGGAATTTAATTGAAAAGGGCATAGCCACTACTAGAGAAAGAAGTTAAAACCTCAAGTAGAAGTATAGTAGTAAAACTTGCCTATACTATGACTGAAGTTTTCGATAGATTAAAACAAGATAAACCATTATCATTACAAGATTTAAGAATTGAAATAAATTCCTTGGAGACCAAATTAATTCAATTAAGAAGAAGAATATAAATCTTAGAATTAGCAAATGAGAAACATGAAGATGATAATTCTGAATTAAAATTGTTTGAAGATTCAGAATTTAATATTGGAGAATCATCTAATGCTCCACCATAATATTTAAATATCATTGAACAAACAATTTCTATAAAATTTGTTCTCAAAATTAAAATACTAATAAATAATGAATTTACTTTAGAAACATTAGTATTAGTTGATACCGATGCTCATAGAAATATTATAAGAGAAGGTCTTATTCATACTAGAAATTATGAAAAAACAACACAAGCCTTATCTACCACAAATGATCAACATTTAAAACTTAAATATAAACTATCAAATGTTGTAGTCTGCATTAATGATAATAGTATATATTTAACATTTATCTTAGTACAAGATTCGGGTATAGAGGTTATTTTAGGAAATCTTTTTACTATCCCTTTACCATTGACGATGAAGGAATTTGTACAAAGATCAAAGGTAAAGAGGTAACCTTTAATTTAGAGTTTCCAAAAAGGAAAATTTTGATATCTTCATTAAAGGAAAAATTATTTAAGAAAAAACTCAAATTAATTTTATTAAAGAAGAAGTTCAAACTTTAATTTTAGAACAAAATTAGAATTACCCCAGAATAAGGAAAAAATTAAGACATTTAATAAATTGTTTGAAGATGTATTATGTAGTGAACTACATACGACTTTTTGAAGAAGAAAACATCATGAAGTTACTTATTCTTATGAAGATAGTTTTCATGAATCCCAAATACCAACTAAAGCATGAAAAATTCAAATGAATAAAGAATTAGTTTAGTATTGTCAAAATGAGACACATAATCTCATTAATATGAAATTAATTAGGCCTAGTCGCACTCCCTGGTCTTGTTTTGCTTTTTATGTATACAAAGCATCTGAATTTGAGAGAGGACCACCTAGGTTAGTAATAAATTATAAACCATTAAATAAGGTTTTAAAATAGATTATGTATCCTATACCTAATAAAAAATACTTATTAAAAAGATTATATCAAGCCTGAGTATTTAGTAAGTTTATCTAAAATATGGATTTTCGCAAATTCAGATAAATGAAAAAGACAGATATAAAACAACCTTTAATGTTCCATTCAGACAGTATGAATGGAATGTTATACCCTTTGGATTAAAAAATATGCCTTCTGAATTCTAAAAGGTTATGAATGATATATTTAATCCATATGCCAGTTTTATAATAGTTTACATTGATGATGTATTGATATACTCAGATAATAATGATCAACACTTTAAACACTTAACTCAATTTCATAAAATAGCAAAACATAATGGTATTGTTTTGTTTAAAAGGAAAAATGGTATTGGCCCAGACAAAAATAAGATAGTTAGGACATGAAATTGAAAAAGGGTTATATTAGACCAATTTAACGTGTCATAGAATTTTCAGCCTAAGTTTTCTGATGAACTTAATAATAAAACTCAATTACAACGTTTTCTTGGTAGTTTAAATTATGTTTCAGACTTCTATAAAGATCTGGCCAATGACTGTAAACTACTATGACAAAGGCTTAAAAAGAATCCCCCACTTGGGTCTGCAACATATACAAAAGTTGTTCAAAACATTAAAAACAAAATTAAATTTATTCCTTGTTTATGTTTAGCAGATCCAATTGCTTTAAAGATTGTTGAGACTAACACGTGTGAGCTTGGTTTCGGGGTATACTTAAGAAAGTTTTTAATAATAAAGATGTTGTAATTAGATTTTATTCAGGATTATGGAATCCTACTTAAAAGAAATATTCTACTATTAAAAAAGAAGTGTTAAGTATTGTCAATTGTATTTTAAAATTCAAGATGATTTATTCAATAAACCATTCTTATTGCGAACTGATTGCAAAGAAGCCAAAGATATCTTAGAAAAGGGTATAAAAAACTTAGCATCTAAACATATCTTTGCTTGGTGGCAACGTCTCTTAACAATCTTCGATTTTAATATTGAATACATTAAAGGTGATACTAATTCTCTTCCTGAATTTCTCACTCGTGAATTTTTACAAAGGGGTATAATGGATAAAGGTAAACAACCTGTCATGCACGCTTACAAAAATATCCCGAGTAGACATACACAAGGTATGAACTTCCCAAAAAAACTGAACTCATGTTTGACCTGGGATATGAGCCTAGTTCTTCCTACAGAAAGTATGCTAATAGGTCATGTAAAACCCATGATTCGAGTCAAGGTTTTATATTTAAAGCTGGTCGGTTCGACCATTATTTTCGAGTCGAGTCAGTATTCAGAAGACGTGTACTGAGCCGACGCCAGTCACGTGTATGAGCTATGAGGGTCATGCGTACCCAAGTATATAATGATAATGTCATGAACACAACAGAACAAAATGAGTTATCAGAATATATAAGAGCATGCCAGTTATTTTTTTTTATTTTTATATATAGTGGATCGTAGAATTAGTTTTAAGCCATTTACCGCGTTAGGACGCGTTACGGGCAGTTTAGGTAGGTTGATAGTCCTAGAGCATATCATTATAATGTTCCGGTGATTGTTTTATTTTCTAGGATTTTTTCCAATTTTCTGGATCTTTTTTAGGATTTTCTACGACTTAGTTATTATTTTCGACTCGAGACAGAAGCGAGTCAAGGAATATTTACAAGTTTGCCACCCAACCATTTCTTCTCCTCCCCCAACACTTTCCCCTTCTAAACCCTAGCCGCCCCCACTGTTTGGTGCCGCCACTGCTGGCTCCAACGTCGCCTTGCCACCGGGTGTCGCCGCCTAGCCCCGCCATGGCGTCGCTGTGCCGCCCGACCAGGCCCGGCCACCATCCGACCGCCGTGACGCAAGGAAGTCGTGCCTTTGTGCTGCACTTCCATCGCCGATCGCGGCACCGGCAACCGTCGCCACAGCGATCCAGCTGTAGCCTAGACCACCTAGCGACCTTCCCCAACCAGAGCGAGAGGCCATCGCCGCCCAGGCCGGACGGATCTAGCTACCCATTGTTGCCGGCCCTATTTTTGCCATTTTCCGGTGAGTCACCACCTCCACCGACCACGTCAACGCAGTAGACGCGTCGGGCTCGCCGAGCCGGTTCCAATGGTACCCAATATAACCCCTATCCAGCAAGTGGACGCCGTTGGCGATTGCCGCCGGAAAATCGACGGAAAGCCAGTGAAGCCGCCGGAAAACCGGATTTTCTAGAATTCGTCGGATCTTCCACGGAGTTCATCCAGTCGATCCCGATCGAACTTCGAACGCTGACGAGCGTCGAATTCGAGCTCCGAGACTCGCAACGGAACCGTAGTCGTCACCGATTGCCGACGATGTGAGGTATAATTACCTCTGAATTTATAATTTAAACTTGGTTATTGTTAGCACAACATGCTAGGGTTGGTTTATTGATGTGATTAACGCTTAATTATGGATGAAAGATGAGTTGCATCATGAGATTAAGTGTGAATGAAGAGTAAGTGATCTAATGAGATAAAGTAAATATGAGCATGCTAATCGAGTATGATGTAAAAACACAGTAAAATTAGTATGAGTAGGATTAGTTATAATTATTTTCATACTTATGATTATTTGACTGTTGATTGATGTTCATTGAATTTGATGCATCATTTAGTTAGCAGGTGTTAGTATTTAGTTTTGATGTGTAGGTGCGAAGTAGGAGCTCGCTGCCTAAGCGTGATGACACACTTGGAGCTTCTACCAGGTCCGTTTAGGACTTGACTCTATTTTTTTACTCTCTTCTATTGTATGTTTGATTTAATGCCTCCAGGACGGGTTAAGTGGCATTTTATCGGATCCCACTTAACTCGGGCCATCTAGCCGAATAGATTTCCGGATTAATAACCCCTTAAGGATGAGATCCCTTGAGGATGATTTCGAAAACAAGATCCACCACAAGTTGCCTTTGGGCCTATTATATAAATTCCTACCCAACCCTATATATATATATATATATGTAATTTTTGCGTTTTCAGTGAGACGAGAGATGGAGAAATCGACTGTACGTACCATGAGCGGATGCCGTGACAGTCAAAGCGGGCTCTGGATTAGTGCCAGCGGACTATTCCATTCCCGAGGGATCCTGACAACTTCGCGTTTGAGTTCCTCACACCCGGAGAACGTGGAGGTTTACGGGTACTGTCTAGGACAGCGCATGTCAGGACTTGTGGTTCAAAGGGTACTAAAGGCGACTGCCTGAGAGTACTCGGCCTTCGTGCTGAAGGCCAGGATTAATATGGAGGTAAGGAGAGGGCTTAGGATTTGAGACTAGAAAATGAAGTAAGAAAGTGCCGAGAGCGACATTAGCAGCAGTAGATCAGTAAGTTCGGGATGCTACTGGGTCTGCAGCCCAATGGCTCCTCAGTAATGCCTTTCACAGTGTTCACGTGGAGTATATGATGTTTTATTTCATATGAGAGTTTGCTCTCATAGCCAGCATGTTATAGTTATTTTATTTTTCGGACCTGTAACACTTGTAACTGACGTGTTTTTATACTATATGTAGGTACTAATCACGAGTTGGAGAAGCCAGCTTGGACGGAGGAGCACACATGTCAGTCGATAGAGTGGCTAATATTCTATTTATGATGTTATTATATTGTGAATGATGTGAAATGCTAAGACATGATAGGATATGATTAAATGCAATGAGATGATGTTATGACATGATGAAAAGCTAAGACACGATGACAAGAGGTGAAATGTGATTAGATTGCGCAGTGGAAGTGTGGTGGGTTGAGATCCAAGCTTAGAGTGAGTAAATTGTATATTAGATTGTGCGGATAAAGTTGCTTGATATATAAATATATATTTGCATATATGTATATATATATATTATTTTGACAGAGTGACCCTAATTGCACTTTTAGGGAAGATTCTGTTCGTTTTATTTTAGAATTTTTATTGATTTTGATCGTAATCGTATTGTTGTATGAATTACTTTGCATGTCATCCATGTAGTAACGTGTTAGGATTTTGTGCACTTATCTATGCATGACGAGTCGTATCTTCATCTTAAGACGCCGAGATTAGATCTGCACGAGTTGCGTTCGGGTTAGCCGACCTAACCAGGGCCTGTAACATGCAGGTTTGGTTCACAAGTGTGGACCGAATTTGGGGTGTTACATAATTTTATTAGAGCCACTCTCGGCCGATTAAGATCTATGATACTTTTATAGGTGATGTGTGTGCAAAGACTGCTCCAAGTCCAGCTGGCAGGTATGTTTCTGTATATTTTCTTTACGTGTAGATTTTTCTTCATAAGTTGTTTGGATAACAGTGTATTCAGGACTTGATAAAAAATTTGTGGCATTGAACTTAGTTGAGTTGACATGCCATATATGGATTTTTATCATGATATCAGACTGCTTGCCTAGTTAGATGTGAGTAGGGGATATAGTAGTGCTTGCAGAGGTAGAATGGGTATAGGATCCTATCTTATACTAGATCCAGATGTCAACAGATGTTAGATTCTACGAATCTGTTAGGCATGTCATGATGGGCTTAGAGACCCACCGATTCTGTCCATTGCAAAAAGATTTGGATGAGTTAGGGTGTCCACATTTTTGGTCAGCTGAGGCTAAATTGGATTATGACCAGGTGTTCGTGTCTTGCATGTCACCACATTTGTCCTATTTTTACTGGACATGGTGTACATGATGGGAATGAGTTAAAAGAAAAGGGCTAACAGTAAGGAGCTTGAAGTATAGAGATACTGGCAAGATGGTTGGCACATGAGATAGACCACTTTCAGAAGATAGTGATGAATGGGGATGAGTAGTGTGGTGGATCGACAATTTGATTAGCACTTCACCACCTCCCCCTCTTCCGCTAGTTTATGACCTACGGGCAACAGTTTTGGCTTCTTTTGCCAGATTGAGGTCTTGATATGATGAGGAAGAGATCAGGACCACCATTGCGTATGAGATCTAATATTTGACCGGATTCTATCAGAGATAAGGTACAAGATCAGTGATTACCATCTGAGGGCCAGTTAGCACTGATAGAAACAGCCACTCCAGATTTCAGGAGATCAGTGTGGGTCTAGCATAGGTTTACCATCATATGTGTCGGCACCATGATCCAAACCCCTCTGGATCAGATACGCATGGTTGGACAACCTGAGGCGAGTTGTTAGTAGCCAAGATATGTAAGAGACAGTAGTGGATTTACGATATATATGATTAGGATCAGATTCGTTGAACCTAGTTAGCACTATTGCCGGTCGAGTTGCACAACCACCGACCGAGTGCACAACCGCGTACTGAGTTGCACAACCACTGATCAAGTGCACAATCGCCGATCAAGTGCACAACACACCGAACCGACGGTGCACAACCACCAATTGAATTGCACAACCGCTGACCGAGTCACACAACCGCCGACTGCGTCACACAACCACTGCTGAAGTGCACAACCATCGTCCGAGATGCACTACTGCCGACCGAAGACACACTACCGTCGTCTGTGCATTGCTCATCTGCCGACCGAATAGATTAGTTAGAGCTTACTAGGATAGTTGTAGGACCAGAATTTGAAGAACAAGATATAGCTACAGCATCATTAGCAGAACAGAGGAGTTAGGGAAATTGAAGTTATTCTGATGATATGGCATAGAATCGAACTCCACAAGCTCTCTTGCAATCATTGTCCTGACCTGACACCCTTGGGTCAGATATATATTGCAAGATGACCCCATCAGATACTGTTAGTGACAGTCTCATAAGGATGTGCATGGAGAGAGTCAGGGAACATGTTAGTATGACCTCCAGATGGGATGGATCACAATGATCAGATTGTGCAGATTTCATGATAGTACATCCATGGGCCACAACTAGCGTACACATATCAGACGGTTAATAGATGGTCACACATGCTGTTTGACCTATTTAGAGATGGGCCGTCAGTGACAGGAGTTAGACTTGTATTAGAGGATTGGGCATAGATAGAAGGTTAGTGAGGAAGTGTCCTTTAGAAGGATAGTGATTCCCTTGTGTTTTGCCAGCACAATTAAGTTCTCACCTTGAACCATAGGGTTGAGCCTTACCCTGAGTATAGAAGTACCTTTATGGTACTGATTAGGGTTTACAGTGCAGGTAGATGTTTGCAGACCGACCTTCTGATAAGGATTTCACCCCTGCATGAGAGCGAGGTAGACAGAGACTTCAGACAGTGTGATATCAGTGTATGCTCATCTTGATTGATAGCCTTGCTTGAGAGTCTACCACAGTGGTAGTAGTCATGTGAGTCAAGATTAGTACTACAAATTAGTATGGGACGGCAGGTCACACACCACTGAAGAGCGGACGAGACACATGTCAAACCTCATTATGAGTCCCCGTAGATTTGAGGGGAGGTAGTGGTTCTTTGGGTCGTTGAACCCCGCTCGTTTAGAAGTGCGTGACTAGTACAATATCGAGAAACACATGTCTACTGTGAGCTGATTGAACTAGAGCCACATAAGAGCTGTTTTTGAGATTCGTCATTGATTGACTATTCCACAGCCTGATCACCTGTGGCATAGTAAATCGTGATGATCTTAGAGACAAGTCCATAGACCTACTGATATTTTGGCACCCAGTATGCTACATAGGGATTTGTCTCCCCTACCACTTACATGATACATTGACCTTATTATAGACCAGAGTGACATACTTATGTAGCATGGTTTTTTTTTTAACCTAGTGGATTCCCTCATTTACCTGGTGTCAGATCCCACATGTAAGGATGAGATATCACCTAGTGAGAGTTCTTGAGCAGTGTGACTAGATTCCATGAGATTCAGCCTCTTTTCCTATAACCCAGAGATGTTAGACATAGTGGAGTTTTCACTTGAGAATTTCCACTCACCCCTCTAGATATATCAGCTTTACCATCAGTTTATCCAGATAATTGAGATGAGTATACATTGACCAGAGCACATGCAACATGCCAGATGCAGACACTACAACCCCATGCAGAGTATGTTATCATACTCCTTGAGACAGACTGTGTATGTACAGGTGTTCTCGCCTCCTTTCAGTAGTAGTTATTGGTTGTATAGATAGTCACCTGAACCGTAGTATGCAGTAGAGTCATAGCAGCTATCCTTGTTCTCTTATAGAATAGAGTGAGATATTTGACTCAGGACCGAGTCAACTAGGACCTAGTGAGCGGTCCAGTTCCTTATATAGGGACACCTGAGAGTTGGATCTAGACTGGCGACAGTGAGCCCTGCATCTCATTAGCCTATACACTCGTACCCAGCAGGAAACTCATAGCACACTTTAGGATGGTTGTAGGACCTAGGATGGAGTTTCCTGAGAGTACATGTAATTGACTTTTCACATAGATGAGGTTCAAGGACATGGGTAGATGCTAGTAGGTAGGTCTTACCCTCGACGTACTTTTCCCAGACATAGCCCAAATTAGAACGTTGTGATACTCTAGAGTATTTGCTTGACCAACCCAGTAGGCCCTTAGGGGTGACCTAGGGTTTTTCCACCGAGTTAGCAATAGGGATCATAACAGAAGAGAATCATGATGGTAATCTCAGAACAAGCATAGACCACAGTAAGGATCAGGACTGAAGAGAAGGATGATTATAATGTCAGAACAGACACAAGAAGTATAGAATCCCGAATGTTTGAGATGGTTAGCATCACTAGCAGGACTCGCCACACCGGTACCACTACAGTCAGTGAGGATGTATAAGACTATTGAAGCAGTAGAGGATACGACTGATGTGTATCCCAACTTCCAGGAACTAGTTTCAGTAGAACCTCCTTGAGTTGAAATTTCGAGGACGAAATTTTTAATAAGGAGGGAAGGTTGTAAAACCCACGATTCAAGTCAGGGTTTTATGTTAAGAACCGATCGGTTTGACCGTTATTTTCGAGTCGAGTTAGATTCAGAACACGTGTACTGAGTTATCGCCAGTCGCGTGTATGAGCTATGTGGGTCATGCGTACCCAAGTATATGATGATAACGTCATGAACATAGCAGAACAGAATGAGTTATCAGAATATATGAGAGTATGCCAGTTATTTTTTTTATTTTTATATATAGTCGATCGTAGAATTAGTTTTAGGCCGTTTACCACGTTAGGAGGCGTTACGGGCAGTTTGCGTGGATTGATAGTCCTAGAGCATATCATTATAATGTTTCAGTGATTGTTTTATTTTCTAGGATTTTTTCCAATTTTTCTAGATTTTTTTAAGGATTTTCTACAACTTAGTTATTATTCTTGACTCGAGACAGAGTCGAGTCAAGGAATATTTCCAAGTTTTCCACCCAACCATTTCTTCTCCTCCCCCGACACTTTCCCCTTCTAAACCCTAACGCCGACGTCGCCTTGCCACCAGGCGTCGCCGCCTAGCCCCACCATGGCATCACCGTGCCACCCCGACTAGGCCCGACCACCATCTGGCCGCCACGACGCAAGGAAGCTGCGCCTTTGCGCCGTGCTTCCGTCCCCCATCGTCGCCGCCGGCGATCGTCGCTGCCGCGATCCAGCTCTAGCCTCGACACCCTCGACCACCCAGCGACCATCCCCGACCGGAGCGAAGGCCATCGCCGCCCAGGCCGGCAAGATCTACCTACCCATCGTTGTCGGACCTATGTTTGCCCTTTTTCAGCGAGCCGCTGCCTCCACCGACCACGTCAATACCGTAGACACGTCGGGCTCGCCGAGCCGGTTCCAATGGTACCCAATATGACCCCTATCCAGCAAGTGGACGCCACCGGCGATTGCCGCCGGAAAACCAGTAAGCCGCCGGAAAACCGGATTTGCTAGAATTCGTCGGATCTTCCACGGAGCTCATCCAGTCGATCCCGATCGAACTTCGGACGCTGACAAGAGTCGAATTCGAGCTCCGAGACTCGCAACGGAACTCTAGTCGTCGCCGATTGCTGACGACGTGAGGTATAATTACATCCAAATTTATAATTTAAACTTGTTATTGTTAGCACAACATGCTAGGGTTGGTTTATTGATGTGATTAACGCTTAATTATGGATGAAAGATGAGTTGCATCATGAGATTAAGTGTGAATGAAGAGTAAGTGATCTAATGAGATAAAGTAAATATGAGCATGCTAATCGAGTATGATGTAAAAACATAGTAAAATTAGTATGAGTAGGATTAGTTATAATTATTTTCATACTTATGATTATTTGACTGTTGATTGATGTTCATTGAATTTGATGCATCATTTAGTTAGCGGGCGTTAGTATTTAGTTTTGATGTGTAGGTGCGAAGTAGGAGCTCGCTGCCTAGGCGCGATGACACGCTTGGAGCTTCTACCAGGTCCGTTTAGGACTCGACTCTATTTTTTACTCTTTCTATTGTATGTTTGATTTAATCCCTGCAGGGCGGGTTAAGTGGCGTTTTATCGAATCCCACTTAACTCGGGCCATCTAGCCGAACAGATTTTTGAATTAATAACCCCTCGAGGATGAGATTCTCAAAAATAAGATCCACCACAAGTTGCCTTCGGGCCTATTATATAAATTCCTACCTAGCCCTATATATATGTAGTTTTCGCATTTTCAGTGAGACAAGAGATGGAGAAACCGACTACATGTACCATGAGCGAATGTCGTGACAGTCAAAGCGGGCTCTGGATTAGTGCCAGTGGACTGTTCCATTCCCGAGGGATCCTGACAACTCCGCGTTTGAGTTCCTCACACTCAGAGAACATGGAGGTTTACGAGGTACTGTCCGACTTGTGGTTCAAAGGGTACTAAAGGCGACTACCTGAGAGTACTCGGCCTTCGTGCTCAAGGCCAAGAAAAATATAGAGGTAAGGAGAGGGCTTAGGATTTGAGACCAGAAAATGAAGTAAGAAAGTGTCGAGAGTGGCATTAGCAACAACAGATCAGTAAGTTCGGGATGCTATCGGGTCTGCAACCCAGTGGCTCCTCAGTAGTGCCCTTCAGAGTGTTCACGTGGAGTATATGATGTTTTATTTCATATGAGAGTTTGCTCTCATAGCCAGCTTGTTATAGTTATTTTATTTTCCGGACCAGTAACACTTGTTACTGACGTGTTTTTATTCTATATGTAGGTAATAATCACTAGTTGGAGGAGAAAGCTTTGACGGAGGAGCACTGTTGTCGCTTGCACACATGTCAGTCGATAGAATGGCTAATATTCTATTTATGATGCTATTATATTATGAATGATGTGAAATACTAAGATATGATAGGATATGATTAAATGCAATGAGATGATGTTATGACGTGATGAAAAGCTAAGACACGATAACAAGAGGTGAAATGTGATTAGATTGCGCAGTGGAGGTGTGGTGGGTTGAGACCCAAGCTTAGAGTGAGTAAATTGTATATTAGATTGTGTGGATAAAGTTGCTTGATATATAGATATATATTTGCATATATGTCTATATATATTATTTTGACAGAGTGACCCTAATTGCACTTTTAGGGGAGATTCTGTTCGTTTTATTTTAGAATTTTTATTGATTTTGATCGTAATCGTATTGTTGTATGAATTACTTTGCATGTCATCCATGTAGTATCATGTTAGGATTCTGTGCATTTATCCATGCATGACGAGTCGTATCTTCATCTTAAGATGTCGAGATTAGATCTGCACAAGTTGGGTTCAGGTTAGCCAACCTAACCGGGGCCTGTAACATGCCGGTTTGGTTCACAAGCGTGGACCGGATTTTGGGTGTTACAGGTCATATAGAATACTCAATCCTGATATTGCCAAGCCAAATCCATTGCATATTTGTTATCTTCATAAACCCGTAGAATTACTCCAATTAGAGGATCCAGCTACTCTTGCTTCTACTATTCTTTCGCCATTTTCATACTTCCTAGTCACTTCCAGGAAAACAAGATTCTACTATGAGCCAATTTTACAAGACACTGGTTCTTGTATTTTTACCCACAAGTTTCACCGAAATAGTGGAAGTCGTCAAATCCAATACCCTGATATGTTTGAAACATGCATCATATATAGTAAACTGATAATTTACAAAGTAATGAATTTGAATGACTAAGGGAATCCTAATGTGACTAGAAGAATATCAGTTGTTACTCCTTTGCCAAGAATTCCCTATGAATATATTGATGTCTAGTCTAAAGTATTATTATATCAAAATAATTTTGGCAAACATTCATGGTTCCTTCGTATGGATCTAGTCAAACTAGCAAAACTTCCATCTTGATTCTCTTAGTGACTCCAAGATTTTGGCCCTCAACTTAACTATCTTCCCCCATACATAGATAAAAAATATGAAGTCTTTGCAGAAAAAATTGATAAAACTCTTGGTGATCCCTTTGGCCAATTTCTTTTATATTTCAAAATACCATGGCTTCTATCATGGAATTTTGGTTTTTCTTACCAAGATACTCTTCCATCCATGGTACATAGGTTTTATATTAGATGGTGGGGTAATTTTCATTCACCCATTTCGCTTGAATTCCTATCTCACAATATATCCTCAGATAATGCAATATTTACCGAGTCAGTCTCACTATCTACTAGAATCGTATCAACTTCCCTGAAGTCAGAAATTGTGTCAGCAGCTTTCCCATCAGTGTTGTCCCTTAGTTTATATTTACAATTTTTACAGGTAAACGCAAGAGAGCCTACACTCTCTGATGTTGATGCTCTCATTAAGGCACAAGCTTTGGAATTTCCCAATCTCTACCAATATATAAAAGAGAATGTTCTAGCCTCTCTTATCCAGATGAGCCAAAAGGATATTAATAAAGTACTGACAACCATTGCTTCTTCCTCTTCGTCTCCAATGCTTGGAGGGTATGCTCAACCCATTGAAATTCCACCAAAATCAGCATAATTTCTATGTTTTAGTTGTGGACAATGGGCCATGTCACTTTTGCATGCCTTATAATCAAGCCATCTTCCACAATATCTGTCACGACGGCCATGTCTACCATGTCACATGCCATGTCATCTGCCACATCACATGCCATGTGATAAGTAGACACATTGTCAAGTTACCCAGTTACTTAATACCTGTTGAACCGATATCTATATAAGGAGGATTGGAGTGCCTCTCTAAGGCATCTAGAATTCCCTCGAGTCCTCTCCCTTCTTCCTTCAAGCTCCCTTCTTTCTTCAAGCTTCCTTCTTCCTCCAAGTCTACTTCCTTCCTCTACAAGTTCTTTCGCATAAACTTTTGTAAGTCTTCCGGCCTCTTTTGTCTACCATACTTTTTCCAGATCTACTATCTATACTTCAGATCTAGCTTTCTCTCATCCCCTTTTCAAAGAGTGAGTGTATTTTGAGTGTACTTTATTTGTGTTCCATACAAAGAGTGTGCAAGCTTGAACTTTGTAAAATATATGTAACTTTGAAGCAATAAATAAAAGTTTTGTTCTAAGAATTGATCCCTGAACTTCTTAACCAGAACTAAATAGAACTTTAACCCCTATGTAATATTTCACCTGAGGAGGACTTGATATGCTTTAAATATCGTCCTTACTTTTAATATTTACATACAGTCTTTATTTTCAATATTGATCCCACTTAATTGGAAACCACTGTAGTGGTCTATTAATTTACTATTTATGTTTGTATATCACTGTTTCTTATATTTGATTGTGTTTCATATATTTTATCTTTATATTTGCTTATTATTTATATTTCGTTTTCATATAGCCTTATTAATATTATACTATGCGTTTAATATAATTAAGTATTTATTTGAAGTAGTTTTATATTAAAAGAAAAGTTTGTGTGAATAGTAAGTAGCTATAAGTTGAGTGAAGTTTAAGATCGGGCAACTCATACTAGGTACAAATTATATATATATATATATATATATATATATATATATATATATATATATATATACTTAGTATGATTATATATTGTACTAGTATGATGTTGCCTCGAGATTCATACACTTTGATTTATATAGAGATATACACACACACACATATATATATATATATATAAACTAGTCTCTAACCCACGCGATACACAGCTAAAAGATTCGAAACAAATCTTAATTATAATATAAATTAAAATAAATTCTAATTACAAAAAAAATTGAAACAAATCTTAATTACAATAAAAAAATATAAAAGAATTCGAAATAAATCATAATTACGATAAAAAGTAAAATTTTTACTAATAAAAACTAAAAATTAATATTGTAAAATAATCAGAAGATACGTGGCAAAATTGAATTAAAAGTTTAAATATTGTCAAATAATTAGCAGATACGTAGTTGAACAGTATTAAAAATTCTCAATTTTATATATTAATATAGATTGGATAGATATAGATAGTCTACGCCTATCAATTAATTCCAAAACCGCGGCTCTCATCCCTTCCCCTCCCCGCTGCCTAGATCAAACGATCGCCACCATCTTCCCCCATTATGCCCACATACTAAACTTGCCCAACACCACCACCGCCGCCATGCATGAAAATCTCAAATCACTCTCGGTCCATGCACAGTCCCTCGGCCTCATAGAAGCCGCCCCCTCCCAGCCATAAGGCCAACGGCAGCCCGAATTCCGAATCTCCGGCAAGACCACCCGGAGTTTCGACGCTTCTGCCACTTCGTCCACTTCATCTGCCGGGAAAAAGGCCAGATCTCAACGTGGCCGCATACACGGCGGTGAATGCATGGAGGATGGTCCTCTCCGACAGGACGTTCCCTCTTGTTGAGCTCTCTGGTGCAAGTTCGTGGAGAAGCATCACCGGTATAACATTCCAGTAAGAACTTGGAGTGGTGTTTTGGATTTCGCCATATTTGTGGGGAGGTTTGATGAAAAGTGTTGGTGCCCAACTCTTATTGATAAATTCGTGGAGTATATGATGAATAGACCGACGGTGGAAGTCTTGTTGTCGGTTGATTCCGTTAGAGAGAAGCTTAGTATGCTGCCCATGAGCAGTAGTTTTATTTTCTTTGAATTCTATTTCTGAAGTTGAACATTGCATTGATGTTCCCAACCTATGTACGTATGGAGCTAGTAATTTCCTAAATTTCATTCATTACCAAAAATAGATTAAAAAAAGATTTTTTTCCACACTTTTGTCTAAACTTTTATGTGTTGGTCATACAATTCCCTCAACCACGTGGAAAGTTATAAATATGTGAAGTTGTTCAAAGAGGTACGAAAAGATTCGAGGTAAATTGTAAAAGATAAAAGTTCACTAGTGAATGTTCTAATGCTCAAACTCTTTAATGTTTGTCATGGTGTTTTATATCTATCGTTTATAAATACATTGTTGGATGTATTTTTTGTGTGGTCTAGCCTAAGGTTCTAACAAAGAAGGGCACTCTATTCTGAAGAGGTCTTGGGCCCTAGGGAAACACACTAGAGGAGATTGTTTAATGATAGCCCATGGGTTTTAGGCATGAGATAGTAGAAGTAAATCTTTTGTTGTAGGAGTAGACATCATTTTTGTGGATTGGGGTTGATCGGATCACAAATTTTCCTCGGATCATTAATCATAATTGGATGAACTTCATCAAGATTAACACCCTCGATTTTTTTTATTTCTATGCCCTTGTTTGTTCCATCATCGTTCTTGAAAATTATTTTCTACTTTGTGTACCAAAGAATCACCAATTAGCTTTAAATATTGGATAATAAATTGAATGTATAGTTCATGGCGTACTGATGTTCCTAAATTCCAGTGATATAATTTTTTATTAAAATTAAAAAACAAATATATAGGATGACATGTATTTTGTGATATTAAGAAAATTAATTAACTAGGTCTTAATTATTCATGGAGACATCTTAATTAGTGTAGTACAACAACTTACTTTCTAATTTTTTCCCACTTATAACTCATTACTCTCATAAGAACCTCCATCACCACTAACTAGTTACCCTCATTTCTTCATTTTACTTTGAATAAAAGCCTTCTTCACCCTTTCACTTGGTTTTTTATTGAGCATGTTATTTGTACTACTTATTTTTACCAATTCTGTCACCATTAAAACCTTAAATAGCAAATTCAAAAAGAAAAAATACTACTTGCACTTCCAAATTTTACTTTGAGACCTCACGTTATTATTATGTGAGTATTAAATAGCACATCTTACTGAACAAACATTTCATTTGAATAAATAAACGTTCAACTTGAATTTATTCAACTGAAAAATTCATCATGTGGGCTCATCTAAGTTGCTCCAATTCCTAACCAAAGAGCTACTACAATACAACCAAAAAGACTAGGGGACTAAACAAGAACAAGAGGGATCTACCTAAGAAGACCCCCTTTGTTCGGATCTGTCATTCTCACTCTAGTTTCTACCCATGTATAGTATTTCAAATAGCCTTCTTTGTTTTTATTATAAGAAAAAGATCTATACATCGTAGCATATTCTACTAAATTGATATCTATATTATCATTATCATTCAAAGCCAAATAATAAAATAAATTGACAGGGTTTGGCTCCATCAATGAACTTCGTTTCACGAGATTTAGCCGATTGTCTCGAACGTTCAGATATCATTGAGAAACAAGGAATCCGTATTATCAAAGGATTTCCAAAAACAGTTCAATACACCAAGCACTACACTTAGATTTATTCGATTTGTTGCTAAAAAACTCTCCATATTTCAAAGTCATCGACGTTACCAAAAAGTGAGTTTTAAAAATCTGAATTGCACAACTCTTAAATAAGCCCCCTCCACTTGAGTGAACCAATCAAGCATAAGGTGATTTTTCTTTTTTCGTTGCTTAGATTCACATATCTAAAGGTGTTTTGCTTTTGGCAGGTAAAACGCTCCCCGGTTACCTAGACTTAGAGCATTAATTATGTATCACGATCACCCTATATGATAAGTTTTGACATTTACTGGTTTAAGACTACTGTTGAGTTATGTTGACTGTTTAATGCTTAATTTTAGTGGCCGGATGATCTGGTGATGTCTAATTTAAGATGAAATGAGATGGTGTTGTAACGAGTGCACTTCTCGAAATCCAAGATGCAGGAATCGGCTGATTCCGTGCGGAATCGGCCGATTTAAATCGGATCGGCGTCGCGCCGATCCGATTTCGGGGCCGACTCGGTCGGCCCCGAATCGGCCCCGGAATCGGCCGAGTTCGGCCGATTCCGACCGATTTAACGCGGAATCGGAATCGGCCGATTTAAATCGGAATCGGTTTTTATACGAAATTACCAAAATACCCTAGGTATGATTTTTATTAAATTATTTAAGCATGGGTAAAATGGTAATTTGGATTTTAAAAACCTAAAATCAAACCCGCTCCCCCACGCCGCCGCCGCTCGTCCGCCCGCCGCCGCCCCGTTTCCGCCCTCCGCCGTGCGTCCCGACTCCGGGCTCGCCGCCGACCGGGCTGCCGACCTCGCCGCCGACCTCGCAACGTCGCCGCCGACGTGTGGCCGGAGCGAATCGGGCTGTGACGCACGAATCGCCGCCGACTCGCCGCCGGCTCTTGGCCGCCGCCTGTTCGTCCGACCGGGCTGCCGACATCCTCCACGACATCGCCGCCGCGAGACTCGCCGCCGACCGGGCCGGCGGCGGCGGCGGGGGTAAAGAGTGGCATTCTCGTAATTAAAAGTTGACTCGAGTCTAACTCGAGTCAAAAATAATAATTAATTCTAAATAATTTAAAAAAATCTTAAAAAATATTTAAAAATATCATAAACTATAATACACAGAATAATATCAAAATAACATCAATATCCAATTTTAATATATTTATATTATAAATTGTCAAATTATTATATATGACCGATTAAATTAATTTGGACCGATTCAACTGAACCGATTCTTGGCCGATTCAGACCGATTCCGATTCCGATTCCGATTCACTGGAAAACCGATTCCGATTCCGATTCCGATTCATGCAACCATGCTCGAAATCATGCACAATGTGGAAGCCTTATGAATTTAACCAAAACGACCAAGGAAATAATACAATTAATTTTTACACATTTCATAATACCTGCATCAACTGATAATATGATAATCCTACTTGAGTTAGAACTAAAATTCATTCATATTATTTATACATACTATTTACTGTAAGATTTCTATTTACGAATTCTCAGAGACACTTGAGCGAAAATCATTTTATTGTTTAATACCTACATAACTTAGGATTTATACTTGTTTTTAGTCACGCTTTGAGGGGTGGAGTTTATATGTTCCTAATTGAATCAAAGTTCTTTTACTTATAGCATTAATACCTACTTTATTTATTATTCTTATTTTCAATCATTATCTAAAAACTAATCATATATTTTAAATTATTGTTTACAGGCTCGATGAGAATTTTATTTTTATGTATTTCATGTAGGCTCATAGGCCCCAGTAAAAGTATTATTTTTTAAGTAAGAATGTATGAATTAATATATGCATATTTAAGTATGCTAATTGAGCGTGTTAGCTCACAAATATTTGGCGTTCGGCTTGACTCTACTCGGTTGGAGACTTGACTGGAAACTCGATATTTAAATGCTCAAACTCGAATCCTACAAGTTGAGTTTGAGCAAGGCAGTGTTCAACTCGACTCGACTTGAAAACAACCCGTAGCTCGACTCGAGTTTAACTCAATAATATAATATTATATATATATATATATATATAATATCACTTACCTACTCAAAATACATTTAAAATCATAGATAAATATTATTATTATCTATTAATATAAATTCTAAAAAATAATTTTACTATAATAAAAGAACAAAAACTAATTTTAATTAATATGAGTCAGAGTTGTACATTAGCTAACTAATCGGTTTAAGTCGAATCAGTTTCATGAATTGCGTGCTTGACCGAGGCCAGCCGTGAGTTATAAGCAATGAGGGTCAAGTGTACATAAGTATATGATGATAACGTCGAAAAAATGATGAGAAATTAGTTATTAGAGTATATAAAAGTATACAGTATGTTTTTTTTATGTATTTGATCGTAAAATTGTTTTTAGGCCGAATAATACATTAGGATGCTTTATAGGATGCTTTATTAGTTATAGAACATGTCATTGTGGTGTTATGACATGCATTATATTTTATAGGATTTCCCCATATTTTTTGGATTTTTTTAGGATTTATTACTAGTTAGTTATTATTTTTTACTCGAGTCGGACTCGAGTGAACTTTTAGTTACAATATCCCCACCGACCCATTTCTTCTCTTCCCCCCTCCCTAACGTTTCTCATTCCCCCAAGCCCTCAACACCGCCCTCCTTCTTCGTTGCCAACGCCGCCTCCACCCACCGCACTACTGCTAGTCACCGCCAGAATCACCAACCATTCCCCCCACCGTCTTGCCGTCTCCCCACCTCCACGACGCGACAGTGCTGCTCTCCCGTCATCAATCCCACTGCGGCCTAGACATTACTAACCCTTCCGCAACCTTCTCCGACCGAAGCATAGCAGTGCGCCTCCCATCCCGGTCAGATCTCATCACCCCACCACCGACTGCCCCTGTTTTGACCATTTTTCAACAAGCCACCACCTCCGCCGACCTTGTCAACATCGTAAATGGGTCGGGCTCACTGAGCCGGTGCTAATAATACCCTATACCACCGCCATCCCACTGGTAGCCGCCGACAGCAACAACTTTTGAAAAACCACCAAAAAGCCGCTAGAGCCCTGGATCTTCCACCAAACTCATCAAGTCAAACCCGATCGAACTTGGGCACCGCCGAGCGCCGAATTCGAGCTCTAAGTCATGCAATGAAACCCTAGCTATTGCTGACGACGCAAAGTATAATTATCTCTAATTTAATTATTTAAAATTAATAATTATTAGCACATAATGCTAAGATTGATTGTTCGACGTAATGAATGCATGAAAGTAGATGAAGTGATATTTGTATGATTTAAGTTATGGTTAATGAATGCCAATTATCTAATTATGTAAATTAAATCCAAGCATACTAGTTGACGACAATGTAATTTAGAAAAAATATAATAAAATCGATATGAATAAGATAAGGTGGAGACATTTTTATTGTGATGAAGACGTAATTATTTGATAGGCGATAAGTGTATTGTGAGTATGATAGGTTATTTTGTTCATAGACTATTTTGTTAATTTTTAATCTCTATAACTTTATGTTTTTCTCCAAAACGAATTATTTTCAAACTTACAAATAAACGGGTTTCAAACTCCACAACGAGTTAGTTTCGAGCTCCCAAACAATCTAGTTTCAAGTTCTCAAACGATTTAGTTTTAAGTTCTTTAAAATTTAAAAATTTAAGTATATTCAAACTCGAATCAAAAATATCCCTGTCGATTTCTTACATATATGCTCGAAATTCATTCAATTTTAAATTGAATTCAAACAAACTTCAAACTATTTGAATCGAGTACGAGCACAAAATAAGCTCAACTAGCTCGTTCATTTAGTAACTCTATGCACGCTATATTTTTCCCATATAATGTGTACCCAATACATTAAACCAGGCCGAAGTGGTGACAATGAATTGAAGTCCTGAATCTCTGATGACTATTTGGCTTAATGTCAAAGATGTGCACAGCTGAAAATACAAGATGTTGGTTAGGGGCTCAGTGATTCAAAGACATTGGGTATAAGTGAACTCATTACATAATGAAAAGTATGCAATTGTCGATGAAAGCCAAGATGTTAATGAAACGGTATAATGACTAAAATGCTTAAATTGCCTTAATAACATGCATGCAACATGTATATTGTAATTATGCCTAGGTTTAAATATGATGATATGGTAGACAAGGAAGCTATGAGGTCGTATAGATAATGTTGAGTACAATATGTCATGGCAAATAGCTTTCGTCGAGATATGATAGAAGTAACCAAACATAAAATTGATTAATGAAAGGATTCATTCTCAAAATCTTTCAACCAGACTTCCTACGTTGAAATGAGGCTACATCTTTTTGTCGTCTTCGAAGACCAACGCTACTTTGATAAGAACTGGTAAGATGCCAACTTGTGCTCAATTGAAAAAAAGTTTTAACAGCCCACCACTGATTAAAGACTTACATCCGCTACCACAATCAAGTAACCAAAAATGGTAGAAGAACTCGACATAATTTTTTAAAAAAAATTATATTAACGAATCATCCAACTCGGGGCTGCATGTGCTCCATCTGCACTCAACTTGTTTGCCTGGATTGTGTTTACAACATTCACAACATTTCCCTGCAGGTCGGAAAGAAAACGGCATTATTCTCAAATAAGAAAATCACAGGTACCTTCACTAACAGCTAGTGTGCGTGTTTCGTGCATTTTCTACAGATAATGCTACGATGCAACTTACTAAGATATGACAAGCTAATTAAAATAATAAATCATAATTAACAGAAAGGCAAGAAACAACAAAATCTTTACACTTCATTACCTTCCAAACCTCAAGCTTCAAGTGCAGGGATTTCCATTGCTCCATCCCAAAAATCCGATTAGTTGAATGACTGCAATAAAGTTGACAAATCAGGCCAGGTATACCAGTCATTACGTACATGTCTCAAATACAAGCCAATATAATTTCTTGTAAAATTAAAACCATGTTGCCTAGAAAAAAAATAAACATTCATCTAATTTCACCGGACCCTCTACTACTTATTTAAAGAACAGAGCACAACTAATCACTAGGGAAATTTTGCTCTGTTTCAGACCTTCAGAGTTTAGACAAAACATATCTTTACCCATGAAGTATTTCATATCAGAGAGACAACCAGTAAAATGACAACCTTAAAGACTAACATATAAATTTTTATGCACGATCAGATATATTTCTTTATCAACTGCAATGACTAAAAAATTGTCTTCATGACACCAAAATAGCATAAACTAAAACGTAAATTGACATGTCTCATATCTATTGACGAAAATAGTCATCCTATTGCTATAGCTCAGTCAATTTAATCAGTTTCTTTCTCTTATCACTAAAAAGCTACATTTCAGCTGCTAAATTTGAGTTGTGAACACCATTATTTAAAGCTATCATTGACATCATTTGTCCTATCATTATGAACTTTTTAAGCAGCACAAAAAGGAAGTCCGAATCTGCTGTGAGGTCTTACAGGTAAAAACGCTGCAAGACCCAACAGGATGATGGTAATCAAGCATTTATTTACGGTTAAATTTCTCTACTACCCTTGCATGTAGTTGACAACTGTCATGCTTCACTTTGATTGGATCTTAAGGCCAAGCTTTACGGCTTAACCTTACAGCTGATCAACATCCATATAAAAATTGTTACTTTCTAGTTCAAAATCGCAGAAGAGCATACAATTAATAGTCCCTAGTATTAATTAATCCAACAGAAATTCAACACAACATACATTCTCTCTAAAAAGTTGAAAAGATAAATAATTAGAGAAAGAAGCCACTTCAAGAATCACCTTACTACAACAATTTGGTTCATCTGATCCATCTTGCAGTCCAGCAACTTGGCAGTGATAGCTTTCAATATCCAAATCTCTACTTCATCCTCTGTGACCTGCCATTCAACAATGACAATAGTCAAGCATTTTCTCATCATCCACAAGCAAAGCCCACAAACATTATCATACCATCAAACATCTAACAGATCATTTATGTACAGAAACTAATACTCGACTAGGTAAAGATAATCCATTTTTAACAATCATCTCAACTTTGGTATAAAGCCAAATGATATAAAAGAATACTTCAAAAGCATTTGATGTCCAACATACTAATCAGACATAATCTAGGGCACAATTCTTCTCATGGATAATATCCCATATTCATTTTGGTATACTCAGCCCCTGATAAAATAAGCATTTCAGAAAAACAAATCTCACTGACTTACACGAAGGGTATCTTTGATAACGGCATACGGGATTCTGCCAGATTCATTGGTACCAAGATCGGCCAAAGATAACAGTCTCATCTTGGCTATACAATCTTCATGTACCAAGCCTACCAGTCCAAAATTTATGAGGAAATTGAAAAATAATATATATATATATATATATATATATATATATATATATATATATACAACATAGGTATAGAAATGAGTACTACCATAGCTCTGTAGCAAAGTTGAATTGGCAGCATGAAATTCCAAGTAAGTATCTAGTCGCTGTGTCAAGAAAATCTTCAAAAGCAGGTATACCAAAGAAAACTTTTCATCATTCTCTAACTGCACAACTGCAGGCATATCTATCAAATCACACTGCAAAAGTAAACAAAGAAAACAATTGCAGCTGTTGTAATATAGAAGATAATAATCAGAACAGCTTCTAAATGCAAAATAGCAACATCATGCCACTTGTATACATCAATAAAGAACAAACAATCTTCATTTTCTAAATCTGACATTTGTCAAAAAGAAAACTAAAAGCAATAAATTCTCTACAAACAGAGATACCTGGAACATATCTGGTGCCTTAATGAACTCTATGATGGCCTGCACTGCATCCTCTTTGGCTTCATTCATAGTACATGAGTCCGCACCGGTAAAAGTTGACAAATACTTCTTTAGGATATAGAAAAACTCCTTTGTTAAACTGTACATTGGAGACAAATTAGTTTCAGAACAGAGAAAGAAACTAGATGCAGTAGGAAATATCATGCACCTCTTATTCTCTTTCAAGATATTAGAGATTATTCGAAATAGCTCCCTCTGATCAGAGACCCCAATATTCCATTCTTTAACAAATGAATCCATCTTTTTCAAAGAAGGTACAATGTGTTCGGCAAGCTTTCCATCAAAGGACAAATGAAGTATGTCCTTATAAATGACAAATCGACTATATGGATTCTCTAATAGGTTGTACAAGTTAAACAAGCTGCAAGTGTTTCAAGCAAAATGTGAGACACATTGATGCATAATTTCCAACTTGGTTAACGTACTAATTAAGTACTTGAATTTTGCAATACATTTTCAACCGCAAAGCAGGCTTGTCATTTGGTTGTTGAGTTACTTTGGCAGATATGAGCCTTGCCATTTCTAACTCCTCATCAGGCCTCTGGACATTTTTAACCAGGCTGCAAACAATGATAAATATGCACTCCAAATCTGCAAATGATCAAATTAGCACGCTAAAATTTTCTATTGGTCATATGTAGTTGTTATACACCATCCAATACCAACAAATCATGAAGAAATTATTGCTCTGTGCAAATTTGGAAGCTTTTTTGTAATACTGGAAAAGCAAAATACCATCGGATTTCCATATTTCTAGATCAGCACTTAAGTAGCGGAGGTAAGAAAATGATTAGTTTATTGAACTATTTGTCAACGTTGACAAGCATATTGATAAAAATATACATAATAATTAACAAACGGAAGTGTACTCGATAGCCAAGAAACATGAAGGATAATATGACATCTGTAAAAGAAGGCAGAGAGAGGATGTGTGGCAAAGTGTGGCCCAAGAAAGCCGTATGAATTGTGTTGAATGAATAAAAAATTGTAACAACTAACACACGAAAGACTTGTAATTGTTACACACACTACATTTCAGCCATCATAAAATGGCAAAGATTGATGAACAAAGGAAAGTATAAAGAAGAGAAGTAGAATAAAGGCTATCATAAGCTCAACAACTGTATACAATTGACATAACAAGCGCATGTTTCCAATCCAATATTTATACTTATTACAACACGAAATAGACAACCAAAAGAATTCAAGTCGTGCAATCAACACCTTTCTCGGAAAACCTGGAGAACACGACATCCGCAGACGCAAGCATCAAAGATGCCAGCTTCAGCCACTGATTGGTAAACATGAACTCTTGTGCCTCGCTACACAGTTTATTAACTTGAGTTTCCGCTACCTAACAACATTTTTACAAAAAGTAAGTCAATTTCTCATGGCCAAAATTAACAAGACACCCAAGGCCACAACCATTCAAAAATCAAAATACGTCTTTCTAAAAGTGCATGTTTACAACAAACGCGTCAACCGCTAAGAACAAAATTTCTTCGTTCAATTTTCGATTGATGCATACCGAGAAACAATCACCAAAACAAGATCCATCAAGATCCAACCACAACACACATAATTATACAACGAAAAACGAACTCTAATTCGAACATCAAACAGGACACCATGCGGAGACATCTGAATCAGAACAAAAATTTCTCAGATAAAAAACAAAAAAGGATTGAGGCATAGGACCTCGGGGCCGGCGTCCGACCACGCGAGATTAGCCGTGACCTGGACGACGGAGAGAATAGGGTCATCCTCCGACGTCGGAACGATAGCCGCCATGATTCCCGGCGAAGAGGTCGCCGACGGTGGCCGGCGCCGGCGCCGGCGGCCGGACTAGGGTTTTCAAACAGCCGTTTATCTTTTCCCTCTCGCGCATCCCGTTATTACCTGGGCTTTGACGCCCAAAGCCCATCTACTAACCCGGCCTTAATGCCATATCCCCTTGTATTTACAATTACTTATATCTCTAATTAATATATATTTTTAAATATGTGTTTTATTCTAAGTGCTCAAGTTTTTAATTGATTATAATATTATATGTAGAATAAAATAGTCATTTAATATTATTATCCAAAATTATTATTAAATCTTTTTTACCAAGAAAAAGATTATAAGCGTTAAAGGTAAGAAGCCATTCTTCCCCCAAATTCTAATACATGATATTCGATTATAAGGATGACTCAAATTTAATAATGCAAAAAAAAAATCTATCATCTATGTTGCCTATAGTAGTTTCTGGCCAAGGTCGACCGGACTTGTCTCCGCCGACAGTTTAATGAAAAAAAATGACTAAGGGTGATCTATGGACAAATTTGGCATTGGCAAGATGTGATTGTAGGTGGCCAAACTTGAATACCCAGCCAACTGGATATCGCTGGCATAGGCTCCACGGACACCGTTGGGTTACAAGTAGGGTTTTTTCTTTTTTATTTTTTTGTTTGAAATGATAAATCTTTGTCATTTTTATGATCGGACACTCATATCACACTTAAGGGCTGCAATTTTTTCTGCCCCTTGGTCACTCAATCACCTCTCTATTTGCTATTGTTAACCTATGTCTTTTAACGGTGTTGACCAAAATGTCTAAAATTTAATATTTTATCGAGCTTTGAATCGAGTCAACAAATACAAACTATGTTTAATTTAGTTTTCAGACAAACTGCAAATCAAGCTTTTTTTCAAGTAAAATATGAAACTGAATCAAGATTTTTACCAAACCATGTGGAAGAACTAATAAATTGGGTATTTAAGAAGTGTTATACCTAAGCATTATAAACGGATTATCCGTCTCTATATTGTTTTTGGAATTTGAAATAAATAAAGGCCCACTCACGATAATTAATTAGTTGTCTGAATGGCCAAGCCATCCCTGTAATCATTAATAGTAAATAAATAATAATAAAGATCCATTGGCGTAGATCTTTCTATATGCGACTATTTTTTACTTTAAAATATTGTTATTATTATTATATTATTGCAATGAGCTATCCAAAACACTTAAAATTATATATTATTGTTTCGGGTCGGAATTGTCCCATGCCTAAGGGGTTTAGGTTGGGTGTAAAAGGGTTTGTAAGACCAAAACGCCCTTGGTATAGACTAAATCATGCCAAAAAAAGCACAAAAAATTAAAGAAACGGGTCAATTTTTATGTGGTTCCCTAAAGTCTAATGTGAGTCCCTAAGTCATTCAACAGTGAGTTTGTCCCATAAATTCACTATTTTCTTTTGGTTTTTATAATTTATACCAATTGTGAACTTCTTTACCTCCTCAAAGTGTGTGTGATTTTGAATAGCCCGGATCTACTTCTTCTTGTTTTTTAATGATAAAATAAACCTCTCCAATGCTTCCGGAACATCGAAAAATAGTAGGTCCTGAGTTTCGTGCGAATGGGAGCAGGAGAAGGCCTTCGAATAAATTCAGTAATGATTTGGTGAACCAGATCGGATTGGTTCGGGCAGAGGCAGAGAAAATAGATTGGATTGGTCGGTTCAGGCGGCTGCACCGAGTAGCGTGAGCTTCGTCTAGATAGAAACTAGGTGTGCCACGCGAGTCACGGCGCGTGGCACACTAGGTGCTTAAGTGGTTGCGAACACGGCAGAGAAGCGTGAACTCGGTCGGGCTTAGGCAGGCCCAATGGACCCGTATACAATAAGGGTGCAACGCTAGACTTGGGGGGCTCCAGCGACGGCGTCTGTGGCGGCGATGGATTTTGGCGATCGCCCAAATCGATAGGGCAGGACAAGGGGATTGATTGGCGATTTTTCGATGGCCGGAGATAGCGTCGACCTAAAGTGGTTTCGCCAGAAAAACTCGAAATTGGCTGCTATCGCTGAGACTTCGATCCACCGTCGATGTGGGAAAGCCCTTTAACGTAGTACTTCAGCTAGAGGTGAAGTTGGTTGACCGGAAAAGAACTTCTACAAATCCAACATGCCTTTTTCTTCTCCTTCTCCGACGGGGCACTCTCAGAGCAATTTCCGGCGACAAGGAGGCTCTCCGGCAACGGGGCTTAGGCTTGAAGGATAGCCAGTGTGGTGGACTACGCTTTGGGTGCCACAATGCGGCCGAGGGTCACCTTGGTTGGTTGGAAAACACGTCCGAAACTCTGCAGGAAAACCTGCAAAAAAGATGTTACTTGTGAATTCTTGATTTTAAATGGTAGACTTAAGTCAAAGTTTTATACTAATGAACTCGTAAGTTTAATCGTCGATTCCAATCAAGTCAGTTTTAAAATACGCGTATTGAGCTAAGATAAGTTGTGTGTTATAAATCATAAGGGTCATGTATACCTAAATATATAATAATAATATCAATAATATAATAACAGAATGAATTATCAAAATATATAAGAGTACACCCTGTTTATTTTATTTATAGTAGACTTTAGAATTAAATTTAGGCTATTTATCGTGCTAGGATGCATTATTTATTATTTTTAGGTGGGTTAATATGCTTAGAACATGTCATTCAACTTAGGTTCACATTATTTAATTTTAAGGTATTTTAGTTTATTTTTTTAGATTTATTTATTATTATTGACCCAAGTCAAGAGTGAGTTAAATTTTATTTACAAAATTACCCCCGACCTATTTTTCTTCCCTCGACCTTCGTCTATAAACACCACTCGACCCATCATTCCCTGACCCTTCGCCGGTGACCACCCTCCTCGTCTCTAGCCACCACCACCTCGACAAACTCCCCTTGCTATCGCCGCCACCTCACCCATCTCATTTCCTCCTCTCCCTCCCCTTTCTCCTTGTTTCCCTCGCAACCACCCATTGCCACCACCACCTTGCAAGTATAGCTTCCGGCCACAAACTCTGGCGACAACCTCCGGTGACCTTCCCTAGCCCTTCATTCTCCTTCCCGACCCTTCCCCAACCTATGCGATGACATGCACGACAGCCACGAGTGAGTCAAGGTTGCCGTTTGCATGCATTGTTGCTGGCGACTAGTGCCACCGCCGGCCAATTGAGCACCGCTGCCATCCACACCATCAACCCCCTAGCCGACCTCAACCTCCCCTAACCCTCCTCCCCTCTCCCTAGTCGACACCACCCTCTTGGCTGTTCTTGCACTAGCCGGCCCCAACCATTGCTGCCGCTGGCGACTAACCGTCGTTGTCGGCCAATGGCAACTTCGGCCACCTCGAGCCACTCCCCCATGTAGATTTGCTCATGGGACGGCAATCACAGCTGTCATCTCCCTCCTCACTGCAACCACCGGCAACTGCCGCCGTCACTGACTTAGGTATACAATTTGATTTAAATTCATTTCATCATAAGCATTATGATTAAATTGTTGATTGATTGCATGTATACGAATTTAGGTTTGCTTTGTTAACTAAGTATGAAGGACCATTAAAAAATGCTATTGTTATTAATTACTATGAAGATTGTTTATGAGCTATTAATATAATTATAAATGAATACTTGAATTATGCCAATTTGGTATTAGTTTGATTATCAGAATCATGATTTTTATTTAGTTAATTGATATGTTTAATTACATATTAACAAATTTGTGATGTTGATGGCATGATCACTTAGGAATATAGATTCATATGATTGAGTAATAATGAATCCGATTGTTGCATGATAATAGTAAGATTGTGATTAATGATGACGCTTGAATTTAATTGCATTACCATGATATGGAATTAATTACAAGTTTATCATACGTATATGACATGATTATTAGGATTACCTTGCCTTGTCAGGTGTTGTATGTTATCTCGGTATCATTTAGTTGTACATGATTATATTGACGACATGATTGGGGATTGTTTGGATTGATTAGGATATACATGATTGTCCTAGTGTTGCTTGATTTAGCCATTATATCATTGATGCATCATATGGTGTACATGAGCTTTAGTATTTAGTTTTGTTTGTGTAGGTTTGGTGTAGGAGCTCGCCGCATAGGCATAAGACAACACTTAGAGCTTTTACTATGTCCGTTTAGGACTCATACTCTTGTTTGTCTATCTCTTCTATTGTTGTTTTGGATTGTAGGTTGCCAGGCATGTTAAGTGGTCTATTTATTAGATCCCACATAACATGGGTCATTTTAATGAATAATTTTCTAAATTAATAACTCTCGAAGATGAGATCCCTCAAGTCTGATTTTGAAAACAAGATCCCCCGCAAGTTGCCTTCAAGCTTACAATATCCCTCGAGTGGGTTCTTCCATTCCCGAGGGATCTTGACAACTCTGTATTTTGAGTTTCTCACACCAAGAGATATGTGGGAGTTTATGGGTACTATTTAGTACAATGCACGTCCAAACAAGTTATTCAAAGGGTATAGAAGGCAACTTCATAAGAGTACTCGGCCTTCGTGCTTAGGGCCAAGAGATATATGGAGGATCAGAGAGGGTTTAGGATATACTAGTAATTTTGAAGGATTAGAAAAATAAGAAAATGCCAAAGAGGCATTAAACTAGTCAGTTTCGGGATGCTATCCACAGTATAGCTCGATGGTCCTCACTAGTTACCCTTATGAGAGTTTTAATGAAGTATATACATGTTTTCTTTTCAGGAGAGTTTGCTCTCATTGACAGTTTGATATTAATTATTTTTTGGACTAGTAACAACCATTGCTGACGGTTTTCTATTATATATATAGGTGAGCATGAGGATATGTCAGATTTGATGAATGAACTGTGACACCCTTGCACACACATGTCTGACGATAGGATGCTTGCTGGTTAATGTGTAAAACTTTTGATGATGTTTAATGCATGGTATTCTTGCTTTTTTTAACGATGTTTTGATGTCAATGATAATTATACTGTTGTGAATGAAGTTAGTAAACTCCCCGTCATGTAAATGTGAATAGCAGGTGTCAAGACCCAGTTAGGGATTATAATATAGAAATTATTATGTGTTGCAGAATGTGATGATATATCTTGCTATTTTTATATATTTTGTGATATAATGATGGACAGGGTAGTTCCCTTATTGTATTTTTAGGGGAAACTCCGTCTGTTTATTTATAAAAAAAATTATCATATTTAATCTATTGAAGTGTGAATTTTTTTGTTGTCATTATATTTAACAGACCTGAAGAAGTATTTATCTTTGGAGAAAAATGGAAGATCACCATAGGAAATATTACTGCAACAGAGTCTGTGCAAGCACAAATCTATTCTATCCCACCAAAAAGTCATGGGTTAACCGAAGAACCAGCCCGACATGAAATATTTTTGGTACCTCTCCAGTCGGCTCATTATACTAGTTCTTATCCCTATGATATAGAATTCATGGATGACATAGACTTCTACTTATATATTGAACAACACAGAAGAAGGAAGTTTCATCCTCACTGGACCAATTTTAACCTATTAGCAGAAGGTCGAACCATACAGATATATGGCCCAGGACACTGGAAGATGAGGTGCCCCTTTGCTAGTGAAGGACACCATATTAGTGAGGAAGATATTGTTGAGC
>JAURVB010002703.1:0-39352 GCA_033002965.1 Piper betle | reverse complement strand
CTGTCTCGAAATTATGTGATCGAAAATGTGAAGAATTTTATGCCGTCGCAGACAAAGTTTCATCCAAGAAAAACTGTTTAGGACGTCATACACTAATTAACAAACACATGACCATGTGTTAACTGAAGAAGAAGGTTCATCCAAGGAAAGCTGTTTAGTATGTTATGCGCTAATTAACAAGCACACCATGTATTAACTATTATTAAATTCTTTGTTAGCAGAGTGTTTCTAATTCAGTGCATGCCTTTTAATAACTATGGAAGGCAGGAAAGGGTGTGAACTTATTGCTCGGACATTTGCACAGAATCGAATCCAGGAAGAGTACAATATTGCTTGTATGTACGTAATGAGTGAAGGAAAAGAATGTACAATACAAATGAGAAAACGAAGAGAATAAATGGAGGGAGAATTGTAACAAATGGTTGGCAAGTCCCAGTCAAGTTACAGGGAAGAAGATGAAGTCTCCGATCAGAGGGATCGAAAGAGGAAAAAGAGAGTGTATAGGAGTAAGTGGGTCGCTGATGGTAAGAGTTAAAGCCATGGCCTATTGGCCTGTGGACATCGCTCGTTCGCCACGCGCAGCCTTGCTTCCGGCCATGCCACCTTTTGTCTCTGTCATAGGCTTTCTCTACCCCAACAAACGCCGTCAACCTGCTACCTAGCTCTCCCTGGCATAACCTAACATCACATGTTTGGCGATGGAGGCGAATAATGTGCATCATGTATATAAGGATAATGTGAACATGATTATATATATGTAGAAACATATGATATACACGATTTTTTAGCCAAACACAAGGAACATGTTATGGGGAGTGATTCTGGACAAGTTTAATGTAGTTAGTTAGTCACAGGATATTATAAGCGTTAGAAGGTAAGCAGGCCTTGGAAATTTTGTATATTTTGTTTTCACTTATAAGTAGAAGATATAGGTCAGACGGGAGGAGGGAGAAGTTTGTTGAAGATGATCAAGTTCATAAAATTGTAACGTACTCATGACATCGTTCTGGCCGGAGTCTTCACCAACTAACAATTAACATGCATGCAACAGTTTAACGTCGGCCTTGCATGACGCCGTCAACAACGTAGCTGACTCATCAATCTCTTTCCTCCGACGTGGCTTCCACGTCATGTCCGTACTCGCGCTTACCACGTGGACAACTCGGGGCATGCATATGTATCTTTGTAGAAGTTAGTGGTAAGTGGTGGTGCCTAATTGGCTTAGCTTTTAGAATTTGAGAAAGCTAAAAGCAGTGAAGAAGAAGAAGCCCCAGTAGCCTTCGTGGGGCCCGAAAAAGTGTGTTCTAACATGCTTTTCGGTTCATTCAGATGGGCCCCAGGCGGCTTTATGACTTTGAGGTCAACCCATGGGCCCGCCCAAACCTATTGCGGTTGACTAGTAGAGATGTGTGGGGGATGCAGTGCGATAGGAGAGCCCTCCCTTTGTTCATGCTGTTCATGATGATATTTTTCGAAGATAGATATAAAACCATACCTTTAATCTTATACACCTAATAGAAGAGTTGTTTTCATGGGCATGACGCAAACTTAACAAGGGCTATGACACCTTGTCGAATGTGTATCGTATATATGTATTGCACATGTTTGATCTAATCTGAAATCCTTATTAGCATGCATGCACTGCTCTGGAAGTAATAGATAGTTTGAGGGCGTAGATCAGATGCAATTAAATATTGATTAGTGTTCAAATTATGTGACCAATACATTGCTATGTTCTGATCATCACTTTAACAAATTGCCTCTTGATCAGAGCTTAGCTTGATCTGGTGCTATCTTTTATGGTTAGGCCAAAGTCCAAACACTGGCCAACTTGTATATCCGATCAATATGGCTTATGGTTTTGGAAAATGCGAACAAACTAAGTCAATGCTTGGACGTTCTAGCCTCTTTAACTCTTGTATCGGATGGTTATCATTATTGAGACACAGACACTGCTAAAAAGAGATAGCCCCCCCGTATATTCTCGAAAACAGCCTGTTATGAATCGTAATCCAAACACGTTTCCTTCTTACTCAAGTGCGCATAATATGATCAAGAACAAAATTGACCAACAGAACCGAAAGGTCTAATGAGTGTTAAGCATGCAAGAAGAATTGGTTAACGGTCCAGCAGATCAGACAAAGAATGGTGGGCCGGTGGTCCATATCACACACACTGTTGTACTATTATTCCTGTGATGCCACTATGTTCTGAAGTTATCTGCTCAATCAGAGTACTGGAAAAAGCTTTTGCATATGTATGCCCACAAAGCTAGAAAGGCACTCAAAGGGTTTCTGTCCTGGATTAATTGGGATATAGGAGCTTCCAACTCTTCTTGTTGCAACCATTTTTTGGCAAACAATATATTCCTATGTATCTACTGACAGCACTCAAACAGCAGCTTGTTAAATGCATCTGTGCTATGATCGGTTGTGGTCATTACAAAGAATGATGTTCTCCATAAGAGATGCTTGTATATATGTTAATCTATGTAAGCCACTCATTCTGATGAGGATCTTGATGGATTCAAACTAATATCCCTCAAGCATTTCTTGAGTGCTCAACTAATTTTGAGCTAAAGATCCACAATAATTTAATTCATTGAAAAACATAAGCGGGTGGTCTAACGAAAAGCTTTTATGTCAGATAGGCAACGCAATCAAAATTAAAACAGCAGCAGTCTAATATTCGCGAGACATTTCCTATAAAAGTGCATTCAGACATTTCACAAGTGATCCTTCAAATAATCAACGACTTCTAATTCAATTTTTCACCAATAGTAAAACCAACTTTGAACCAGCCACAACTCCACAGACACTTCAAAGAATTTTTGGGCAATACAATAAAAAGTTCACCAAAGATTACCTTTAGTTGACGATAAGTCTTACACAATCTAGAATCTCTTAATCGCAACAAAAGGAAATGATTCATTAGTCTCCTCCTTAATCAATTAAGTTGTAAAGGAAAAATAACGAATGTTTTGGATCAAAACACACTGTATTTTTTGATGAAAGTTGACTAAGACTCCAACAATTGTATAGGAATAATAAAACCTAATCTTTAAAGAATACTATACAATATACGAAAAAATTAATTTATACTTCGATATACTTGACATGGTAGATGCTGAAAGAGCCCCCTTTGTGGATGTTCCTTGCTGCCTACCATTTGTTCCAAGAATGACTTCATGCAAACCAGACTAGTTCCAACAAATGGAGTACCTTAATATTGAACAACATCAAGAAAGCACAAGTCTCTCGCCGCAACCTCATACAACAAAACAAAGTTAAACCAAGATGACAATGTTGTTGAAATTCCTTTGGTGGTAGAGGTGCAAGATAGAGTTGGGTCTGCAAATGGCAATGTATAATTGAACAAGTATCATTATAATTTATTAGTTTTTAAGGACTCAAAATAATGAAGATCATTCATACTCTATAAACTACAAACAAACTTGGGAGCTGCCCATGTAATGGAAGGATTCGATCATACAGAGCACCTTGCAATTTAGAAAACAATATTGTATCTTTTTGAGCAGCATAGCTAGGAGGAAAATCAATTGTTATGATCAACAAACATAATAATAAGATTGACATATAATCAAGTACTAGTAAGAAGCAGCACAAACATCTACATAGGCACATTAGAAGAACAATTGTCATAAAAGTAAATCACAAACAACTACATAAGCACTTCGTAAAGAACAGTTCACATAAAACTATACCACCTTCTGAGTCACAAAATTTAGCAATTCAAATGTAGCATAACTCAATTTCTCATTCTAAAAAATAATTTCACACACACACACACCACACACACACACACACACACACACACACTCTCTCTCTCTCTCTCTCTCTCTCTCTCTCTCTCTCTCTCTCTATATATATATATATATATATATATATATATATATATATATATTAACCGCATCACGACAACAATTCATGGCAAGAAACAAATGAACAAACAAAAAAACCTTCTGATCAGCGAATTTGAGGATCTCAACAGGAACACCGTGGAACTTGTCATAGATAGGGCCGATGATGTTCTTAACAGCACCTTCCACATTCTCAACACCGGACGGGAGCGGGCCAGAGTTCTCCTTGGTGAAGATATAGATCGCTACCGCCAAGGCCGCTGCATGAACAAATTCTAGGCACTTCAATCACTATTCTTCAGACTGCAAAAACAAAAATTCCAACACACAAATCAACATTAATATCACCAAAAAATCGAATCCATCACAAAGATGCCAAATTTATGCAGCGGATCTCGTCGACGATCGCATGGATCTCTCGCCGTTGCCGCCGGGGGAGAGGAGGCGGAGGAGCTTGTCGACGTTGGTGGTGACCGCATCGGTGGTGGAGACGGAGCGGGTGACGGCGGAGAAGGCAGGGAGGTAGATGCTCCTTTAAAAACTCTTTGGATGAACTTGCTCCTTCAAAGTTCCCCACAAATGAATTTCACATCATTGGATGCGCTTTTAACGGCCAGATCACAACTGCTGCACAACCATCATAGAAGCCTTTTAAAAAACTAATTCTTAATCTAACACCCATTACACTTAGTCACACTTATACCCAACACGCAAAAATAACATTTAACCTTAAAACCTTTCCCACAAGAAATTTAATCCCTCACCTCTTACCTAAATACAAATATATAAAATAATACACAATTAAATACAAATAAATAATAATATACATGTAACAAACAAACAAATAAGTAAATAAATAAACAAATAAATAAGTAAATAAATAAACAAATAAATATATACAATTTAATAAACATGATTAAGATTAATATTAATAAGTAAATATATCAATAATAATAATAATAAATCATCACATAAGCCCTCATTATATACAACAAACATCTAAATAAAAATAATAAATAATAATAATAAATAATAATAATAAATAGGATCAAAATATGCTAAAAAATGTGAATATGCATTTAAACTAATGTATAGGTTCTAGAATGACCGAAATCAGTTAAAAAACTGTAAAAAATGAGTTGAACCGAGCTAAATCACAGAACCGAATCGGGTCGGCCGGGTTAACTCGGTCTGGGTCAGATATATTGGTGCGTTGGGTCGGCTGGGATGGTCTGAATTGCTGGACACAGATACGGGCAAGAAGGTGGACACGAACGGGTGAACAGGACTCAGGTTGGCAGATGCGACCATGGACAAGCGGACTAGAATGCGGGTATACCGATGGGGCAAGTGGCCCCCTTCGCTAGAAAATGCTAACGACGGCGTAACTAGGGTCGTTGGTTAGGATTGACAGCCCTGACGTAGAGGGTGAGGTCAGCCATGGTGGTGGTTGACGGTGGCTGGAGGATGGCGATGATGGCCAACACAGGTCCGGGGGCAGATCTTGGAGGAGGAATAGACTAGGAGAAGTGAGGTAGAGGGAAGGAGGGCGTGGAGGTGTTGGCGGGATTGGTCGCCAGTGGAAGGAGGCTGCCGGCGGTGCTTCTGGTGGTGATGGGGGTGGTGGTGGTAGAGAGGTGTTGTATCAAGAGAGAGGGACAGGTGAAGTATCCGGGTAAAATTAGGGCAGGGGCAATTTCATAATAAAAACTTGACTCGCTCCCCACTCATTCAATAATATGAAATAAATTCTGAAAAATATAAAATAAAATATTATAAAATAAAATAATAGTGTCTTAACTTGAATGACATGTTCTAAGCCTACTAACCCACCCAAAAATAATAACTAACGTGTCCTAATGCGATAAACAACTTAAATCTAATTCTATAGTCTACTAGAAATAAAATTAAAAAAATTAGACGTACTCTCATATACTTTGATAACTCATTTTGTTGTTACCTTACTGACATTGTCATCATATACTTGAGTGCATATGACACTCATGGCTCAAAGCACACCTTCGACCTTGGCTCAACGTGCATGTTCTAAAACTAACTTGACCTTCGACCTGCCAGTCATGTCAAAACCTGACTCAACTGACAACTAAACTGACCAATTCACAATTATAAAACCCTAACTTAGATCACGGGTTTTACACTTTTATTTGAAGAGATGTCATTGATGAGTATATTGTATCATTGATGACAAACAAGGTATTATTTTTTCAAACCTATGCAACAAAAGTATGTAGTAATTATTTGTAAAGTTTGTATATTATGTAACACGATAAACATGTTTGCTAATTCATGTCATAGAGTCCATTTGTACCTGACTCTTTTGTTGAAAAAGATGTTACTCATGAGTTACTTTGTGTCATTGATAACAAGTAAAATGTAATTAAAATGTTATCGAAGACAAGTAGTGTGTGATTAAAATGTCATTGGTGAATTAGCCTATTGTAATTTTTCAATCTTGTGTAACAAAAGTATGTAGTAATTATTTGTAAAATTTGTATGTTATATAACACGATAAGCACATTTGTTGGATTTATCTCACATTGTCGTGAATAATGTTGGTGACTTTTATATTAGTTAATAGAAAAACCTGTATTCCTTGAAATAACTTTTGAATTAAAAGAGACCGTGCACCTATTGCGAATTTCTTTGATCTAGTAGAAGTTCTTTTTAGGAGCCCAAAGGGCCCAATAGCATTTACTAATTCATAGTTGTAGAGTTTATTCATACTTGATTTTTTGTCTAAAAAGATGTTACTGATGAGTTACTTTGTATCATTGATGACAAGTAGATTGTCATTAAAATGCCATTGATGAGAAGTAGTGCATAATTAATTAAAATATCATTTGTGAATTTACCTATTATAATTTTTTAAACTTGCGCAACAAAGTATGCACTGATTATTTATAAAGTTTGTATGTTATGTAACACGATAAGCATGTTTGCTAATTCATGGCCCTAGAGCATATTCATACCTGACTTTTTTGTGTAAAGAGATGCTACTGATGAGTTGCTTTGTATTATTCATGACAAGTAGAGTGTAATTAAAATCTCATTGATGACAAGTAGTGTGTAATTAAAATATTATTAGTGAATTTGTTTATTGTTATTTTTAAACTTCAACAAAAATATGTGACAATTATTTGTAAAGTTTGTATGTTATGTAGCACGATAATCATGTTTGCTAATTCATGGCAATAGAGCCTATTCGTACCTAACTCTTTGGTCTAAAGAGATGTAACTGATGTGTTACTTTGTGTCACTGATGATAAGTAGAATGTAATTAAAATGTCATTGGTGGCGAGATAGGTGAAGATTATCTCAGAAAACGAAAGTGGGAATGACACTTCAGGAGTTGGAGAACTCTGTGTTGAGAGCCCTTCATTGTTTAAGGAGTACTGGAAGCAACCTAAGGTTTATTAATTTGATAAGTTTGTTTCACTGACATTTAAAATATGCTAGTATTAAATATCACTAATTGAAAGACATGTAAAGAGTTCCAGATAACAGAGGAGTCATTTGTTGTCGATAGCTTTTTCAAGACAGGTGATTCTGTTAGAGTGGATGAAGAAGGTTACTACATAATCTTGGGAAGTAGTTTGAAACCTCTTAATTCATTGTCATTTGATATTGACATTATAGCTTTTCTACAGTTTATTGCATATTTTCCTATTGTATTCTACAGTGGATACTTTTTAGTGGTGAAAATTTGTTCACATTATTTGCTGAGATGTGGATGAAGCTTCTGTTAAAATGCTCTGAAAAATGAATAGACTACTTGAGTAAGCATTGGAAATTTATTGCCAATAGGAGAAGGAAAGTGAATGGCCAATATTTGAGAATACTCTCTGAGAGTGTTTTGATCAATTGCAATTGTTTACAAAATATGCTTATAATGTTGAAAAGCTCAAGTAGCAAAAAACATATCATTTTTTAATCTACCAAATTCTACTTATATGTATGCAATTCCAACCTGTAAATTGTGTGGAAGATTGCTTAAAATTTCCTATAGGCTTTTCCTTGTGAGAGTTGGAATGGGCTTTCATTTGGTATTCAGACATCACACAATTGTGCATTTAGCCCTTTAAACGTGGGAGATTCTTTTATTATGTTTCATCTTACCTGATGTTAATTTACAGGCACAAATGCGGACATTATGAAAGTTGGTGGATACAAGCTATCAGCGTTACAGATTGAAGCAGTTTTCTTGGAGGTAAGCAAGGTTGTAATGTGGCATCCTTTTAAAGTCATTATCACAACAGGAAACTGACTCACATTATTTGCTTCAGCATCCTTCAGTATCAGAATGTTGTGTGTTGGGATTGCCAGATAAGGACGATGGAGAAGTTGTTTGTGCAATAGTTGTTCCCAATGCAAATGGAAAGAAGGAAGAAGAAGATGCTTCCCAACCTGTTATCAGCTTGGGTGAATTTCAGGGCTGGGCTAAAGATAAACTTGCTCCATACAAGGTATCACGAGAACTAGTTTACATTGGGACTTCTGTTTTAACATTAAATTGGTTGTTATTAAAACTGTCATATTCTTTATATTTTTGTTATTGATATTGCGCTTTTCAACTATTATAGAATTGTAGACAGTGTATTGATATATTCGTGTTTTGCTCTCTCCAAGGTGCTCGATATCGATGGGTAAAGAGTTGCATAAGCCAAGGACGGTGGCAGTGTAAGCAAGGTAGTCGTCAAGGGGGTTGGGGAAGGAGGTGTTGAGATATTCCCTCCCATGAGAAAGCGTTCAGTCACATTGAAAGTCGTGAAGACATGAAGATAAACCAAGAGGTACGATGAATTCGATGAGAATTTGTGGAATACGTGAAGAGACTCATTAGTGAGGATTCCAATGCTCAAGAAGTAGTGTTTGGAGTTGGCTCTTCATTTCCAAGTGGTATTCATATCTCTAGTCTATAAATATGTGATTAGAGGTATGTGTTCGGTGTGCTTTCCCTTTGGGGAAGTTCCATGGAGTGTTCTCCTTTAGGGAGACTTGAGGGATTACAAATCTAAACAGAGCCACTATTGGTTGTGCATGTGGAGAAGAAAGTGAAATTGTTTGTTGTGAGGTGAAGATATGACTCTATGACTTCGGGTTCTTCGACAAGATCAACAGTAGTTAATTTCTTTCTTCTTCTTATTTCTTTCTCTCTACCTTTGTCTGTGGATTGTAATTGGGAGTAGTGTTACTCTTTTGGGTGGAGTTTTCCACATTTTGGTAGAGTTTCTACTTTTATTGGGGTGAAGTTTTTCACACTTTGGTAGAATTTTCTACATGTCTTGGGTGGAGTTTTTCCACATATAACGGGGAGTGGTTTCACTCACAAGGGGAGAGTTTGGAGAAGTTTTTCATCATCTCAAGTTGAAGTGGGGTCGTAATCCAGGGTGTGAGATTGATCCATTTTTCATTTGAGGTGTATGATATTTTTTTCAATTTCTCAAGAATTGTATCTTTCAGATCTTGTTATTGATCTGATTTAGGTTAGGAGAGTTTTCTCAAAAATTTTATTTCGATACTTGATTGTAAGAGATTTCTTAATCAAAGTTGATTGAGTAGGTTAGTTTTCTTTTCTCTAAATTGGGAGGAAAGTTTCCATCCATTTTTATTTTGGGTGTCTCCTATTCATTTCATCGGGTAGGGGAAATATTTTTGGCTTGTTTTCGCTAGAGTATATTTCCCAACAGGAGGAGGGCGGATGAGGGCAGTGATGAAAGACGGGGAATAAGTCGGGGGAGGAGGTCAACAACGATGAAGAGCCAGGGAGTGGGATAGGGAAGGGAGGGCTCAAAGGTGGCAGAGCAGCTGGTGTTACCAGAGATGGTCGTAATAGTGCCCACTGTTTCTATATTCTGAACATCACAGTGATGGTGGCAGAAGCAACTGCAACAGAGGTGACAAAGGCGGTGGTGGCTCTAGCCAAAACGAGTCCTATTTTGGCTATTACCTTCTCCATTACTATGTTCTCGTACGCAGGATCACAGTAAATAGTAAATTCGAGTCATAATTCTCTAATGTCTACCAAATATATTGAATGTCTTTCTATAGCCTAAACATTGGTAATGATCTTAATCGGATAGTTTATATATAGAAAAAGATTTGTCCATCGTTTATCGGGAAGAAATATCGACAGCTGCTTATTCTTGAACTTGTCTGATTGCCAATCATCCTTCAAACAGAGAGTTCCCTGCAAGAAAAGACACATGAGCCGTGGTCGGTCCGTCAAAAACTGAACTGGGAGAGAGGGCAAGAAAACCCACATATCTCTCATCTTTTGATCTGAGAACGATGAAGTTTGATATTTCTTTCGTCTCTTGGGTCGCGTTTGGAAATGATAAGGACTATAAAATATAGATACGTCGCGGGGTACATCGCATCCCACCATGCATGTACTGTGGGCCAGGCTACACATGGCTTTCAGGTGCTAGTTGGCTGCGGGAAGATGGGGCTGTCGAGGAGGCCACCCAGTAAAATATTTAACAAGTGTTGAAATATGACGTAAGAAATCGACGTGCAAGGGCCCCAACGCCATCGAGTCGTCACATTTGTCGATTTTGTTCGAGCCTATTTAGCTGAGCCACACTTCGTGTTTTGTACGTAGTTTTATTATTTTACTTAACGAATTCTTTTTAGCGTAAATGAATTTTTTGCAAGACTAGTTAGCGGAATTCATGTGGTAATTTTGTGGACCGACCAACATATGAAATAATTTGGACTTAAAAAAGTAAAATTTGATTAATAATTTTTAAGGGTTTCTTTTAATTGTTTTATTTCTACTGAAAAAGAAGGCATTAGGGAAAACTTTTTAACAAATCACAACCAATTTAAAAAATGCAAGGAAACGAAAGAAAGTGAGAATGATGCTATATAAAATTTTTTTCCTAACTAAATACTAGAGAGAAAATGATAAAAAGATTAATGTTTTTTTCGCGTCCACTTTTTTTTATTTTCTCACTATGACAAAAACAGACTTCTTTAATTTAAAATTTGTTAATCAAGGAGCATTTATACCCACTATATACCCAAAGTTGAAGACAAACTAGCCAAAGACACGAGTAATGTGGGTGTATGTTTGAAATTTATCAAGATTATATATATAAATAATTACAAAATTGTAATTATATTATTTATTATTTTTATATAAAAATAATGAATAGTTTTTAAATATATAAGAAATATAGATTTAAAGTTTAGAATAAAATAGTCATATAAAAAATAAAAAAATTGCTTAGAAAATAGTTTTAATTTTATGCTACAAATAAGTAGAAATCTTACAGTTTAGGTAGGTAGTAATAAGCAAAAAATTTTAATTCAAGCAAGATAAATTTACCATTTTTTAGATTTCCAATTAAGATAAAATATTATTGCAAGGTTTTCTTACCCACAAATAGAAATAAATATATAAATTGTAAATTAAGTAGTTCCCATGGCATAAGGCCACCCAAAGCTTGAAATGATTAGAGGTGGCCTCCCTATAGCCCTAAGGCTTGAGCCCATTGGGAATGGCTGTCTTTAACCTTGAGAGCCGAATCTAGCCTCCCTCAAGCTTGGGAGAGTCGGATAAGAATATCTCAAGCCGGCTTGGCCAAGCCATGGCTCTGACGGCTCCTAGAGGATGGAGATAGCTATATTTTATCTTTTTTTCATTTTTTAATTTAAATTGGTTCTGGTCGGTGGATTTAGGTTTTTGTTTCTATCCAAAACTCAACCGAGGGCGGTCTTGCTGTCATCAAGAAATTTTCTATTTATGGGTGGTCACACATAATTTTCCAATTGTGGATAACACTAAAATTTTCTTCTGTATCACCAAAAAAATTCAAATACTAAACAAAGTAGTTGTTAATGAGTACAAGATTTAAATTAGAGAGACTATAAATATTTATATATAATATTTTTTAAATTAACCCCTTTATATTAAAACGTTGAATTTTTTTCATTTTTGTTGTGTTTCAGTTCTTTCTTGCCTTGTAGTTGATTTTACCCTCTAATTAGTTTATAGATCTATTAATATTTACTTGATTCTAAATTTTTATTATTTATTATTAAGAATGCATTGGAATATAATTCTACTTAAATTTAAAATTTTAAAAATATTGATAAAGTTTAATATATTTGTAATTATAATACTCGAATTAAAGGTTGTTACTTCATAATACATATATAATTTAGTTTTTTACATATTTTTATTTATATAATTCTTGTTATTTACTATTAAGAAAAAACTTATAAGAGTATAGTTTTATCCGAAATAAAAATCTTCAAAAAATAAATTTCATTTAATTGTAGTTTTTTTAATTATTAAAAGTTAAAATTATTTTTAATATTTGTACACAATTATATTTTTGTTAAAATTAAGTAAATATTCATTATTTTTATTTAAAAATAATATAATAATTATTTTTAAATTAATTTTACATATTCTTAATAAATATTATTAATAAGTTTCAAAGCTATTGTTTTATAAAATGTAGGTAAAATTATATTCTAAGGTTTTGTTAATATTAAGTACAAATTTTAAATTAAATAAATATTTATCAGCCCATGAGATTATTATGTGTCCGAATCATGTATCGTCAGTAATGCGAGGAATGGGATTGGGACGTCGAAACTCATAGTGGTAACTTTTCTGATAATCGAATTAAGACAAGTTCGCAGGTTCCGATTATCAAAGACGTTTGGCTTATATCGCATCGTGCATCCCCTTCATTCTCTGTGCCTTGTCAAGCCAATTACCAAATGGGTAGAAGTCCCTTGCAAGGCTAGACGGCCAAGAGTTTGAAAACAGTGCCCAAAAAGTTGTCAATAGATGCAATTGCCGCTTAAATATTATGCATTTCAAAGCTGGCTCAAAAATTTGTGTTTCTAATATTCATCATCTTTTGATCTAAATTAAGATCGAACTTTCCCACGTTTATTGGTTTCATTAACTGTTTGTGCTACGTATGTGCCTCGCATACAAAGTGGATGTTACTATTCCCAATTCTTCGTCCAAGCCCCAAGGTGGACATTGTCTCCCTAGTGTGTCTCGCGAGTGGCATTGTGATAAGATCTACTACATCGAATGATGCAAGTGGTAGACTATAATATGTTATATGTATATATATATATATATATATGTATAAAAAGATATATATATTTCTACAATCCATATAATATATGGATTTGCCGAGACAAATAAGGCCAACACAGAGCTTTTTTTCTAATGATAAGGAATAATGATGTGTGCAAGTGTTTTTTCAAGTAAGCATGGTAGAGAAAATAATAAAAAAGTTTTCTTTTCTTTTCTTTTCTTTTATATCTCACGTTTACTCTCTTTTATTTTTTTCACTATCCAAACCGACCTTAAAAACAAGAATATGACCACAGACAATTGATTTTGATTAATTTTAAGATAGAAAATAATAAACAAAAACATAAAAAAATTGTATTCAATTTATTTTCACTAATACTCCTAGCAATACTATTAATTAACTAAAGAAAAATTAAGAGAATTGTGCAATTAGTGGATGATCAGGTGGTAGTGTTCTTCTAGTCACTAATAATAAGAAGCTCGAGAGTGAATCACACCTAGAATGAAGATGTCTACGAATTTTTTATTTTTATTTTTATTTTCAAAAATTAGGGAAAAAACAAAAATACAAAATATTATTTTATTTTATTTTATGTGGACACGGAAAATCCACTTGTAAAATAAGGATTGGCTGGAATGAGATGTCCACAAGGAAATAGATAGAAACCAACCAAACACAGTGATTCCACTTCCAATTCCAGCTAAGAAGAAAGAAGACCAAAGAAAAACGCTACAACCATCTCTCCCATCTTCGACCATGTTGTTCCGGCACGGCGTCGACGGTGGCCTCTCCGGCGTCTGGCCGCCGCCGGCCAAGCCTTGCGACTCCTGCAAGGCGGCGCCGGCGCTCCTCTTCTGCCTGGCCGACTCCGCCTTCCTCTGCATGGCCTGCGACGGCAAGCTGCACGGCGCCAATCGGCTGGCGTCGCGGCACGAGCGCGTGTGGATGTGCGAGGTCTGCGAGCAGGCCCCGGCCAGCGTCACTTGCAAGGCCGACGCCGCCGCTCTCTGCGTCGCCTGCGATGCCGACATCCACTCCGCCAACCCCCTCGCCCGCCGCCACGACCGCGTCCCCGTCGTTCCTTTCTTCGAGCCGGCAGCGTCGGCCCTCGCCAAGTCTGACACGGCCTCCCTTTTCAACAAGAACGACGAAGACGGCGACGACGAAAGCGACTACAAATTAGCAAACCACAGCAGCGACAACAACATAGTCGTCGTCCCGGCGCCGGTGGACGCGGAGGAAGATGGTATGGCGCGGAGGGATGAGCTGGCATGGTTGCTACCCAGCCTGACTACTACTAAAGTGGTGGAGCTTCCGGATCAGTTCAAGTCCGGCGACTTCTTCTTCACCGAGGTCGACCCATTTCTGGACTTGGACTACGGATCCTCAATGTCGCCAAGATTTGGCGCCAACATTAACAGCTCCGCCATGGACAGTGTGGTCCCTGTTCAGACCACTCCACCTCCACCCCCCGTTCCCTTCCCCTTCCCTCCCTCCTCCGGCCATGCCTTCTTGGACGCCGCAGGCGACTATTGCCGGCCCAAGCCCTGTTACAGCTACAACACTACTACTCCTTCTCTGAGCCACAGCGTACTCAAACATATCACTCACTACATGTTTATAAATTCTCCACTACGAGATAAAAAAAGTGTTATATTAACGCAATTAATACAAATCTAGTTATAATGTGTTGCAGGTGTCGTCGTCGTCGTCGTTGGACGTAGGGGTGGTGCCGGACGGGTCTGACATAGGAGGAGGAGCAGGGGGCAGCAAGGCCGCGGCGGGGACCGTCGACGCCGGCGGCGGCGGGGCCGGGGTGGACAGGGAGGCGAGGGTATTGAGGTACAGGGAGAAGCGCAAGAACCGCAAGTTCGAGAAGACGATCCGGTACGCTTCCCGCAAGGCGTACGCCGAGACCCGGCCGAGGATCAAAGGCAGGTTCGCCAAGCGCGCGAAGGTGGAAGGCAACGCCGACGGGGTCTACTCCTCCGCCGCTGCCGCCATGATTGCCGACGCTGACGGCTACGGCATCGTCCCCTCCTTTTGATCACTGCTCAGATGATCAATTTATTGCTCCATGTGTCTTCTTCCTTCCTTCCTTTTTCTTTATTACGTGCTGATCTTGAGATCGTACAGTCCTCATTATTACATATGTGTACTTGTGCTTTGCTTGGTTGTTGATCCATTTTATTTCCTAATCTTGCTGCAGACTCATGTTTTGTATTGATCCACTTTTAATTTTCCAATCTATCTACTATGATGTTGTTCTTGTGTAAATATCTACTAATTTAGTTTAGATATATTGATGCAAACTAATTGGTGGCTCTGCAGTGATTTTTTTCTCTCAACAGAGAAGGCTTCCAAAAAAAGAAGCTATTTCTTGCATTGATTCTAATAACATTGTTGTGGGTTTTGAAGATCTGTGGCTGAAATGGGATTGGACAAGTTAATCTTTCCTATTTGCAGCTGGATACAAACATTTGAAGAGAAGGGTTAACTGTGCAGATCAACCATGCCACGGTCCAGATTGATTTATGTAGTGGCGACTTTATCTTGTTAATGTATACGGACCAATCAAAGTAATCGAGGCGAACAGATTTTCCTTGTGGATATTCGAATCAATTATCAAACTCCTGCAATTATCAGATATATTATAGAATCATCTCCAACCTGATTCAAGACTCGTTGAAGTTGGACATCTGCATCAACTTCATCAACCTCATAAACATAGACCATGTATTGTCCACGGTACAGTAAGCTTGTGAAGTTTCTGTGGGAAGACGTTGAACTGTCGTCGTCAATGGTTAATTAAAAAACAATAACGTGAAATGGTCCCTTTGGTTCACGGGGAGAGACTCAGAGCAGCTTTTTATCCGACTAGAGGAGAACCTTTATGAAGATCCCTGTGATATAATCACGTACTATGCAGTTTTCTTTAATTCTCTGAAGCCACCTAAGGCCCCCGACACCTCTCCTACCAGTGCATCTTTCAATCTCAAATTATGTTGAGAACATTTACCATCATTAGTTTTATGTCAAGTAACAGGGAAAATTTCAAGAGTTACCTTATTTTATTTGTCGTCCAAATATAATTTTCAGGCTACCATGATTTATCACCCGGAAGGATTAGATAGGGATTAAATACGGGTTTGCAAGAACTTGAACTAACCCGGTATCAAAGTCTGGGTTATCAAGCCTAACCTGGAACCGGTTTAACAAACCTTTATATATATATATATATATGTGTGTGTGTGTATGAACCAATATTAATTATTAAATATGAGTTAGTGCTTGCAGTATACAAAATTCATTGAACGTGTATGACGCTTTTACAAAATATATTAAAGTACATATTAATTTTCTTAAGTTAACCATTTAAAGTTTTTTATAGTTTTTGCATGTCAATGATCAACGGAACCTGATAAAGAAAGAAAATATTGCGACGTATTATATTACATGTATTCTTAGGCAATACCTAGTTAATTTATAAAAATCTCAATCCTTTTGTTTATAATGGTCATGATATGATAAAGGGTATGTACTCATATTAACCGTCCCCTTAACATTCAATAACACAATAGGTATCAACTCCTTTAAATATGATTTGTGCTATATATAGCTCACATTCCTTCACCAATTATACTACTACTGCCTCTAAATAAAAATTCAAATATGATAAGCAAAATATTTATAATAAGTTACGAACAAAACTTCAAGTAAATTATTAATTAATTTTTTCGAACTAATTATCGTCGCCATAATCACTGCTTGTTAAGATCTGCGAATTGATTTCCGAGGTCCAATCTTCCAACTCTTCGTCTTCATGTTCAGACATGAAGCGACTCCTGCCAAACCCGAATCACATTCGTCGATCATAAGCTCCAGTACCTGAGATTCCGCATGAACATGCATTTTAAGATTTTAAATCTTCATGGCACAATTAAGCTATTGTTCAGACATTGATAACACAAAATTTGCAGTGGAAAAAGTATAAAATGTTGGAAAACAAATGTAGAGATGATAAGGATGAGGGAGCTCTTCACCTCGCTCATGGTGGGACGCCAAGCAGGGGACTGCCTTACACAAAATGCTGCAACCATGACCAACCTCTTCAACTCCACCATGTCGTAATTGCCGTCGAGACATTGGTCAGCAAGCTCGACTACATTTCCAGATTCAATATGAGGTTTAACCTGCTTCACAAATCGCCTAGTCTTAGCGATTCACCAACCGAAACTTGTAGAACTATAAGGGAAAATGCACGAAGTAGTTGTTTGTAATCGTACCCATATGAGTAGGCTTTGCTTGGCTATGTCTATTGGCCTTCTCCCAGTGATGATCTCCAGAAGCAGAACTCCAAATGCATAAACATCAGTTTTTTCATCCACCACTCCGTGCATGAAGTACTCTGGTGCCAGATATCTGCAAAACCCATGTTTTCACAATCCTTTATTCAGCATTCTTCTGCTAGAAACAAGAAATCAGTAGTTTTGATCTTACCCAAAAGTCCCTTCTATGGGGATGACAGAGTGGTGAGTCCATTGCTTAGGGAGCCATTTTGCAAGTCCAAAATCAGAAACCTATGGCAATTGGTTTGTGATTCAGTAGCTTTAAAACTTGAATTTTTAACTACTTGAATCAGATTTATGCAGACTTACTTACCTGTGGTTCATAGTCAGATCCAAGAAGGATATTGGAAGCTTTGATGTCACGGTGGATGATCCTGTGCTTACAACACTTGTGAAGGTAGTGAAGGCCTTTGGCAACACCAATGGCTATCTTGTATCTGACCGACCATGGTAGAAATTCACCATTTTTACCTGCAATCCATCGGCAGCACCGATTCATTTGCAGCAGAAACAACTACAAGAACTAATTCCAAATGATCCAAAAGAGAGTTTCTTAAATTGACCATGCAATGTGGATGCCAAGCTTCCCTTGGAAGAAAAATTGAAGATGAGATGTAGCCCGCTTTCAACGCAGCATCCAATCAAGTGGGATGTGTTTGGATGATTAACATGGCCTATTACTCCCAACTCGTTCAAGAACACCTTCTCTTTAGCTTCATCTGCATTGTCCTTGGCCAATCTCTTCACAGCTACCACTTGTCCATCCAAGAGATAACCCTTGTAAACTTCAGAATAGCCTCCTTTTCCAACCATGTTATCTGACATAAATCACAACTAACCACTTGTCAGCACTGTCTTGTCTCTGTAAAAGTTCCAGTAATTTGTGCTACAGAGATTACCTGAGTGGAAGTTGTTTGTTGCCTGAACAACCTCTTCATAGCTAAAACATCTCCAAGAAGGCTGCTGGTTTCCTCCATTGAAACTGTTCTGTTTTTGCAGCTTGTTCCCAGTGCCCCAAGGAGAATGAAAGAAAGGAAACTTCAATTTTAGGCCCGCCAAGTTCTTCCATCTCTTGGAACGAGATTTGAAGCTAAACCCATTTCTCCTCTTGATTGAATTAGGCGGTGATAGGCAAGAACCAGATGAAACATTATCATCATAACGACTGTAGCAATCATCTTCTCCTCTGTATTTTACTCCCTCGGGGCCGTCTAAGACTGCTATAGGCGAGAGTTTAGCGTTCAATCTTTCGGCTAGAGTATCGCTGCGGCAGGAACTAGCTCTTTTGATTTCGGATGAGTGAAGTTCTTGGCTTTTGGATTGAATGGGACTTAGACGTGAAGAGGGAGGATGCTGTTTTCTTCTCATTGCAATCACCAGACATCCTTCTGGAGCATGATCAAAGCAGTACTTGGTTGTTTCAAGTGATGATCTACAACACCAACCATTTAGTAATGAGAAAACATTTTAGAAACTTGTATTAGATTCTCGTTTATCACCTTTTCGATTGGATTGTGCAACCACCGATAATGAGAATGTTAGGTCGGAGCAGAGCTGCCTCCTCTATTAGACCCTTTCCAACTCCAGAGCTTTGAACAACTTTAGCCTCCAAATTAACCTAACAAACAATGAAAATTGATCAACAAACAATCATTTGATATTTTAATTATGACTTTTTTTTTCAATTTCCCTTGTTAAATATCTTGCCTGTTTGGATTGGCAAATCTCTGCAAACTCTCCAAGCATTGAAATGATGAATGACTTTGCTTGTCTCATTTTAGTGACAGACACATAATTTTGCCCAGCCTTGTTTACTGCTTGTGCATAAAATCATCCTCAATTACTTCGTTCGAAACAACTGTATGAAAATGATTACGAGTTAAAATATGAAGTACCAAGAACATGCAATGCTGTGATAGTATCATTCGGATGAGCAGCAACCGAAATTGCCCATGAAAGCAGCTCTGCTCCAGACCCAGCGTCAAGGGGCATCCCAAGCAGCAACCTAGGAGAAGACAACTCAATGATACCCACCATGGTTGATATGTAAACCTTCTTGGTAGAAAGGTTATGTAGCCTACCAGATTCGGACGCCGGCATTTGAATTTGTACTGCATAAAAGTTAGTGTTTGTGTAGTATTCATAATGTCTTGATGAAGAAGCATAAAACAAAATGTTTAGGGGAGCAACGTGGTAAAGGATTAGCTCTTGGAGTGTGAGGAGTTCTTGTCTTGGCATTGGTCACTTTGGGGGATAAATCATTGGGTAGTTGGATGGTCTAAGATGGAAGCAAAGGGCCACCATAATTTGTCTTCCAACTCAAGCATCCAACTTGAGCTAAGCAAAGGTCATACCAGTGAAGAGCGGGCGACTATGGCTCTATAATTTTCCTTGCTAGACAGTAATGTCAAACTATTGTCGCAGAGGTTATCACTGCGGGCGTTACCAAGTCGAGTTAAAGTCGAACATTAATATTTTTGAATTCGATGTGATTTTTGACAAACATGTTTGGCTTTTGAGTGCTTGACGAGCTTTGATGTATTATGGGTCGAGCTGAACTCGTCTAAATTCAAGGTGTTTGGGTTTACCTCGTGTTTGGCTCGCTATGTTTTCGAACCGAGCTTGAGTTGGGCGAATGTTTGTGCTTGACTCGTGCTCGACTTATATAAGATTAAAATTTTCTTTCCAACACTATATAAGTTCAATATGACCTCAATAATATTAACGAGCCAAGTTGAATTAAATATTTTTTCAAGTTTGAATATATCGAACTTGAATTTTAAGTCAAGCCAAATCAAACACTCCTTAGCTCAAGTTATGTTCGCTATTCAACGGGCCGTTTATTTCGAGCAAAGTATTTTTTCAAGCACAAAATTAACAAACACGAATTCAAGCCAAAAAAAAACTTGCGAACAGGTTTTACTTGTTTACATCCCTAGTCGCTAGAACTCTCTCTATGTGGGTGGACCTGTAGAGGGAACTCGCGAGCAAAACTGGCTCACTAGATTGGGGGTTGGTGAGAAGATGCTCGTGAGGAAGAAATGTGCACGAGAAATCACACTGACAAGGACTATGACCTACTACTATATTGATGCGGATCTCAAATTTACATATCATGACATTGATATGGAGCCCGATTGTAGTCCTCTTGAAATCCCGTTATGGTTCCTTTTCCGTTACAATTTGTTAGGGTTTGGTGTTAAAAATTATTATTAATTAGCCTATTTATTGGCTAAAGATTACATCTATTCAAATTATCATTAGCTAAAGAATGATATCAATTATTTTGTAACAGCTACGCCTTTACTTTTTATAAATATATATATATCCCAAACGACCGTAAGAAGACACGGTTTAGAATTAGTACTTTTATTCCGACGCGACGTTACGAGGACGAGATAACTCTCACAATCCTATGGTTTAACATATGGACAGTGATGATTTTCAACTTGTGATCTCACTTAGGCCAGAGAATATTTCATCGTTATATTACAAAAGTAAATAATTTTATATTGAATATGTATATGTTTGGACAAATTAAATATATTTAATATTTATTTGATAAAGTGGTTATTCACCTTTTTGCCGTTAAGTAGAGTGTATATGTTGATTAGACCGAAAAAATAAAAATAGAAGTGTGGGACGTTGTTTTGTTATGCCTAACATGGGTTGTATGATCTTTGGTCATGTTTATTTAGCATAATCTCCCCGAGGATGTCTCTCGGAGTGATTCCTAAAAATTAGAGGTTATTGATGAGATTTTATTTATATATGCCCCTTCCATTCCACTCGTGTCAAAAATAATATAAGTTAGAAGTATACATTAGGGACCTCCATTTTTTATACCTGGGAGGGAAATAAGGTTGATTTTATAATTAGATTTCTTCCGGGTGGCCATGGTTTGACTTGTGTGGTCTCTTTCAATTGAATAAGTTTTTATCGTATTTATATTTTATTATATAATTAATTTCTTCAAGAAGTTTATACATTGTTTTAGAGGAAGCTCATAATATTCAGACAATTTAGAGTGATCACTTAATTTGGCTTAATATTCAAATTTTATGTAATTTTTGCAATTTCCTTTTTTTAATCTATTGACACAAAAAAAATTCAATCAAATATTCAAAGATTTATTAATTAATTTATATTTATGCAAAGAAAGAGAAACTAAGAGTTTGAGTTCTACAACACAATACAAACAAATGGAGGGATCATGGCTGGAGTGCTAATAATTTCATTACACTGCTTTGCAGTTTGCACTGTTTAACAATCCAATCTAAATCTATCTGAGCATTAAAAAATAAATAAATTAATCAATAAAATAACAAGCTGCATCCCTGATTAATTAGGTTGATTGCATCACAACCCATATTTAAAATATTTACTTTTACAAGTTCTATATATCTATCAAGTTTCCCTACTTAATTAGCACATAAACAGAGTAATCGAATCACACTAATTAGCTTCTGAAAACCATATTGCAATTACCATTAACGCTTCACCTAAAAGTTTAACTTGTAGGTAAGAAATTAAATTCTTGAATGTTCATCTTAACACGACGATAGTGCATCAAAACATGAATTGAACAAGAACTAAGGACCACAACATCTCATCCATACAAGGCCAGCCTCTTGGTTTCCTTGCCACGGTCATCCAAATCCATGGCACCAAACACTCTGTACGCCTCGCTTTCATCACCAACCCCTCCATCCTCATCACTAGCTTGTTGGGTTGTCCTTCTTCTATAAATACATAAAATCATAACTCTGTTTTAAAAAAATTAAGGTTTTGTAAATTCGCTTTGTATGAAAAGAATAAAAGCAAAGGACACACTTTTTTATTTGGTTTGGTTTTGGAGAAAAAGAATGACGAAGAGACATGAGAAAATTGTGTGGATTGAAGAAAAGTGAATATTTTGTTAAAATTCGATAGCAATCGTCAATGGTAATTTCATCAAATTTTTTATATTAAAGTTATAATATAGTGAATTAGATCTAGCAATTTGCCTAATGGTTTTCCCTCAAATTTATAGTTTTCCATGTAAAAATATTTTACTTTTGTTGGAATGTATTTCATATCACTTGTGTCAATTTCGATTGATACTTTTCATCCTTAATTGTTGAATGAGGATTTTGTTTGGTTAATCTCAACAAATGGTATCAGAGCCAAAAGATTTGCAAGTTTTGGTTGTTATTATTTTCTGCTCGCTAAGTGTTCGACGAAATTTCTAAGAGCCTAGTTAGTGTGTATGTGATTTATATTTCAACAAGATAGCTGATGAGAAGCATGTTAAGATGATATCTCTTAAGGGGCCGAGTAGCTGATACTATTGGAAAGGAAAAATGATTCATTATTTATATTCTAAAGATTTATATAAACCTATAACTGGTCGAAGTGCTAGAGCTGGCGGGGCTAGGGCCGGGGCTGACAGGGGGAGACGGGCTAGGGCAGAAGCGGCGAGAAGGGACGGGACGGGGGTGGTAGGGGGAGGCGAAGTACGGTGGCAGCGGCGGCGGCGACGGGGGAAGGAGGGCAGCGGGTGTGGGAGAGAACAGGGGAAAAATAAAAGAAATAGTAGTGGCATTCTCGTAATTAAAACTTGACTCGAATCGGACTCGAGTCAAAAATAATAACTAACTCTAAATAATTAAAAAAAATCCAAAAAAAATATGAAAAAATACCATAAAAGATAATACACACAATAATATCAAAATGACATGTTTTATAACTAATAACTTGTCGATTTTGACTAAATTAAAATTTTTGTATAAGACTAATTTGGACCGATTCAACTAAACCGATTCCTGAGCGATTTAGACCAATTCAGACCGATTCGATCCGATTAAGTGATTCCTTCAAAAACCGATTCCAATTCCGATTCTGATTTTTACAACTATAATCCGAAGTCAGCGATGAGGGGGTCGCAGGTGTAAAACCCACGACTCGAGTCAGGGTTTTATAATTGTTAGCTGGTCGGTTTGACCGTAGTTTGAGTCGGTTCAGCTTTCAGAACACGTGTGCGGGGCCGAGGCCGACCGTGCGCACGTGCTATGAGGGTTTATGTATACCCAAGTATCGATGATAGCGTCAGATACGCATCAGCAGACTGAGTTATCAGTAGATATGAGAGTATACAGTTGATGATTTTATTTTATTTTTATGTTGTGGCCGTAGAATTAGTTTAGGCCGAATAACGCATTAGGACGCGTTAGATGGTACTCGGGTGGGTTATTAGTTATACGACATGTCATTTGGATGTTGTGATATTTTGTTTGATTTTATGGGATTTTTCCCAATTTTTCTAGATTTTTCTGGGATTTATTCCGAGTCCGTTATCATTCTTGACTCGAGCCCGTGTCGAGTCAAGTTTTATTTACAACTTTGCCATCGCCTTACCCACCTCATCTTCCTCCCCAAACCCCCACCCGCGTTTCGTCACCGCCGCCGCCGTCGACGCCCCCTCGCCGCCGGTCGACGCCGCCCAGCCCGGCCGTGCCGTCGCCTCGCCGCCTCTACCACGCCCGGCCACTGTCCAGCCGTCGCAACGCTAGAAATCGCCCTCGATTTCCCGCCGATCCCGACGCGATTCCGCCGCCGTCTGCGCCGGACCGCCGTCGCCGTGACGTCGGAGTTCCTCCCCTCGACTTCCCCTACCTTTCCCCTCTACTTAGAGCCGCCGTCGAGGGTCGGCCGTGGCTCTGATTAGAGTGGCCGACCGCCCCGGCCGCACTCGACGCCGCCGTTGGTGGCCATCGCCGCCGCGGCTGCCTTCGTCGTCATCACCATTGGGTTCAGCTCACCGAGGCGGTGCTAACCCCTACCTCCGATTGCCTCGCCGGAGCAGTCACCGGAAAACCACCGAAGCTGCCGGAAACCGCCGGCATAGTCGCCGGAAAATCGCCGCCTTCGTCCGTCGGCACCGATTTCAGCGCCGATCGCGAGGTGGTTCTTTCTTCTTATTTTTTTAGGATTATTACATACTTATTGTGGTCATGGTAGCATATTAGAATTAATTGAATTAATTTCATGATTTTAGTTTAATTAATCGTGATTATGATAAACATGTGATGATTAGTGTGAACTGTGTTGTATGATGTGAATGCTTAATGATGAAATTGTTAGCAAACCATTGAATAGTTAATTAAATGTTTGTTAACTAGTTAATTCATGAATATGTACGAATTAGGTTATGCATGCTAACATAATGAAATTGTTAGTAAACTATTGTATAGTTAATTAAATGATTGTTAACTAGTTAATTGATGAATATGTATGAATTAGGTTTTTGCATGCTAACATTATGTAATTGTTAGTAAACCATTGAATAGTTAATTAAATGCTTGTTAACTAGTTAATTTATGAATATGTATGAATTAGGTTTTGTATGCTAACATTAAGTTAAACAGATTAAATTGATTAAACCATTGTCACCTAATTAGAATAGGTATGCTTTGAAATTGGAATTAAAAGTGCTAGGTAATAAGTAACATATGAAATGATAAAATTATTAACTTGCTTGACAATTAGAGATGTAGGGAAATTGTCGAAATAATTGTCATGTTTGATTAGATGATTGTATGCATGTGGATATATTAGTTATATAGGTGTGCATCATATATGTATGGGCGTTAGTAAATAGTTATGTTCATGTAGGTTCGTTGCAGGAGCTCGCCGTCTAGGCACGAGACTGCGCTTGGAGCTTCTGACAGGTCCGTTAGGACACGCTTCTCAGGTTTTATCGCTCCATTCTATCGGTGATTTGATTTATTGATCGTAGGACGTGTCAGGTGGATGATTTATTGGACCCCACCTAACACGGGTCACCTGGTCGATGTTTTTCGGAATTAATAACTCTCGAGGATGAGATCCCTCGAGTTTGTTTTCGAAAATAAGATCCACCTCAAGTTGCCTTCGGGCCTATTATAATAAATCCCGACCCAGCCCTATAAATAGTTTTATCGAGTTTTCAGTGAGACAAGAGAAGATGAGTCGACTGCACGTACCATGAGCGGATGCCGTGCCAGTCAAAGCGGGCTCTGGATTAGTGCCAGCGGACTGTTCCATTCCCGAGGGATCCTGACAACTCCGCGTTTGAGTTCCTCACACCCGGAGGACGCGGAGGTTTACGGGTACTGTTTAGTACAGCGCATGTCCGGACTTGTGGTTCAAAGGGTACTAAAGGCGACTGCCTGAGAGTGCTCGGCCTACGTGCTCAAGGCCAGGAGTAATATGGAGGTTCGGAGAGGGCTTAGGATAAAAGTTTTACGTGAAGTACTGAAAAAGAAGTGTCGTGAGCGGCACAGTACCAGCTAGATGGGGATGCTGTTGAGTCAGCTGCTCGACGGCTCCTTTATAGTTGCCCTTATGAGAGTTCTTGAGGAAGATATATATGATGGTTTGCTTTCCATGAGAGTTTGCTTTCATGTTCCAGTTTGATATTAGTTATTTCCGGACCAGTGACACCCGTTGCTGACGTTTTTCTACTATATGTAGGTGAGGATGAGGATTGGTGTATGCCGGCCTCGACGAAGGAGTAGCGCTTGCATTGCACACACATACCTGGTGCCGCGCCGACTTTTGCGTAAGATGTGATGTGATTGGCTTTTGTAGTAGATTTATATATTGGTATTTATGCATGAGCTATGAGACTCGTAGATCGTGTTTAGAAATGTATGAATTTTCTTAGAAATATTTTGGAAAAGTTCCAATGTCCAGGATGATCAGTTATGTTGAGTTGAAATGAACAAAAACACGATGAACATGAATTGCAGGTGGGCTAGATGCCAATTACGATATGTGTAGTTGATTTGAAGTCTAGTGTGATATAAATTGTTGTTTTATATATATACATATTGTGCCGTATTTTAACAGGTCATCCCCTTATTGCACTTTTAGGGGAGGCTCTGTCCGTTTTATTCTAGATTTTATGAATTTTATTGCTATTTTAATTATTTTGGTGTGCGTTAATTATCATGACATTCACGTAGTATCCTGTTAGGGTTTTGCATCTCATTCATATATTGTTTGCGCATTAGCGGCGTGCTCCATCTTGAGACGTCGAGAGGGTTATGTCGTAGCCGTTTAGGTTTTGGGTCAGCCAACTTAATCGGTTTACGAGTAGTTCGATCCTTTGTAACAGTTCCGGTCCGGGTTGAGAGTAAACCGGATTGGGGTGTTACAGCAGGTGAAGTTGAGGACGTTGCTGGCTTTGATGTCTCAGTGGATTATGTGAGGTGTCACCTCATGGTGCAAGTACCTATAACATATATGCATGGATGATACCTGGATCTTCATCTTGAAGAACCATAATATTCTTACATTGTAATCATGCAATTTAATTTTGAATTTTTTTTTATAGAATGGGAGGGGGCGGGGCCGGGGGAATTAACGGGTGAACATTAGCATGGTGTATATGAAAGAACCGATCGTTATCTTAGGTTTTAATTGAGGAATAATTTGTGCACCACCAAAATTTTTTACAGTTTTCCCCACCTAGGGAAATCTTCAATGGTAATGCTGAGTGAAATATTTTTTGTCATTCATCAAGTTATCCAAAATATTATCACATGTCATGAAATAATTGACTTGCCAGAGAAAATGTTATCACTTAGTGTACCGTTATACATATCTACTTGTGAGTAGGGTTACTAAACGAGCGGACGAGTTAAGCTCAGATTATGTGCAAACTCGGCTTAAATAGCTTGAAATTTATTCGAATTCGACTCGAAATCAAACTGGTTTTGAGCATATATATATACTCAAAATCGACTCGAATATTTCTGATGCTATTTGAATTTGACTCGAATTTGAATAAACTTAAATAGTTAAATGTTGAGGAGGTCGAAACCAACTCGTTTAGGAGCTCAAAATTAGTTCATTTAGAATCTTGAAACTAGCTCGTTTGAAAACTCGAAACTAGCTCGTTTAGGAACTCAAAATCAACTCGTTTAGGAATTCGAAATCAGCTCGCTTGGGAGTTCGAAATCAACTCGTTTGAGAGCTCGAAAATAACTCGTTGGGGAAAAAAAATATAATTATAGGGGAACAAAATTAACAAAAAAAATGAAAAAAATATACAATTTTAATAGAATGTTCCAAGTTATAATGTTCATCTGCTTAAATACTTGGATGATCCAAGTCTTGAGCTCAAATTTGAAAAGACATTAATACCAAAATAATGACTAATTCTCCAATATCAATCACCATATAAAAAAATGAAAAAAAGAGAGCAGGAGATACAAACAAATCAACATTGATGACTTACCTCATTTACAATGTTGTTGAAAAGGTTGTTCTTCAAAAATTTGGAACTCCATCACCTAGATGCCCATCGAAAATAGCAAACAAGCCGAGCTCATGGTTCTTATCACGCCTATACTCTGTTACATGGTAATCTTCCATGTCATGTCCTGATTTGCCTTCCACCAAGTGAAATTCATGCGTCACTTTCGTACAAGATTGCTCACTTCGTCCTTTGCCGGTGTCTAGCGATGATGAATTTAGCAACACACTCTTCACATAATTTTTTATAGAAAAAAAGATACAAAGCAATCAGATGTAGAATAATGCCTATGTAAAACAAGAATTGCCATTCAATTCTGTAATAGAAGAAAGGTGTTATCCACAAACAACCAGTATAATTGACAAATTTTCGAAACAAGATTCTAGAAAACAGAGGTTTTTAAAAGAGCAGGGAATTGAAGAAGCATTAATAAAGTCTTTTTTCATTAAAAAAAGATCAGTACCCATTATTAATAATAGAGTTTCCACATATTAAACAACTTAGGCAGTATGGACAAAAAATAAAATCGTGAAAATACCGCCTTTTTTGAAGAAAATGATTACCAAAGATTAATCATAAATCATTCCTCATGTATGGAATTAAGGGTATTGAACATGCATCCCTCCTAGTTCAAAGTCGATTGCCCCCACAAAAAATTTAAGGAAAACAACCAATTCAAAGTTGATTTTTCCCAACAAAAAAAAGTTAAAGAAAGCAACCAACAAATTATATATCAAACGCTTTACCTCCTTAAAAATGAAGACAGATAAGTGACACAGATCATCAAAAAAATAAAATCTTCATGCTCTCAAGAAAGCATGGGTAAGTCGTTAAAGCAGAATACTAGAGTCCATCATCCATCGAACAAGGCAAATCAAGCACTTAAAATCCATATAATATGAAAAATTCTACAAAACTGAATGACAACAAACCTAACTCACTTGATTTTGCCAAGAAACTGAGACTTCTTCTTGGGATTGGTACTGGAAGCAGCTGGCCCGGTCTTCTTCTCCATGGCCAAATCATAAGACCTCCTCACCACCCCTCTCTTCTATCAACTGATGAACTACCCAGAACTGACAAGCACCAAAAAAACCCAGATGGGAACTTATGCAGGCCGATCAAAACAAAATTATAAAAAGAAATATACAAAGAGATAAGATCAGCACGAACGAGATGAGAGTCGTTCTATAAACAGAGAAGAACAGAGCAAGAAGTGGAAGACCCAGTTGAATACACATAAATATAATTACTTTTAGATTACTTTTCCTTTCTCCCCTCCCTCGTTTTCCTTGGCAGTAAGGGGCCTGATGGAATGGCTTCGCTTCCTTCTTCGAACCTCACGACATTGTCCCCAATTTTGAGCCTCCAAAACGCAACATCGTCCCCAATCGACCCAAAAACCACAAAAAGAAATTGCAATGCAAAGAAGAGATCACTCGCAGCAACAATACATACCCAAAAAAACTCCCAAGAATTGGCTAAAAAAAAATCCGACGGAATCCAAGCACCATTGAACCCAATCGACGCAAAAAACTATAAAAATCACAGAAACAGAAATAATAAAAATAGATCAAACACAACAACCATACATAACAAATATAAAATAAAAAATCCCAATAAAATGTCAAAAAAATTTTAAAAAAAATATTGTCTGGTTCAAGACTTTTAAAATTCGAATTCGAGTTCGAACATTTAAATATTAAATTTTAACTTAAATTAAATTGAGTTAAACATCGACCGTTTACGAACTGATTAGTTCAATTAATATCCCCAACCCGTCGTATAGCAAGTCCGTGATTAGGTCACATCATTACATTTCATAATTTTTTTAATTTCTCCAAATTATCGTTAGTATCTAACGTAATGTTGTAAAAGGACACTATTTTCTTCCTCGCGTTGGTTTTATGTCGTGAAAGGGCAAAGGGGCGGCTGTGAAGAGGGCAGTTTTCGCTTTCTATCTCATCTTTCTATTCAGTTCTTGTTTTCACTCGCAGCATTCCCAGCAAGCTCCGACACCTACGCGATAAGGACTACAACACCTACTACTCAGGCACCCATCAAATCCATAATAAAAAGATCGGATTTTTAACACGGCAGGAATCGACGTCGACCTCGGCGGCCTAGTATTCGAGGACGGCGGCGAGGTAGACGGGTGATAGAACCTTCTTGTATAACTAGCATAGAACCTTCATGTTAATTGCATGCAATCAGTTAATCCACATCACGAAATTAGTCATGAAAAACAATATATTTATAATTAGTATTGATATTTTTCTATTCATTTTTCATCTTGAATTCAATCAATGTTATTATTTTTTTCTTAAATTAATTTGTTTCTTAATTCGCCGTGGAAGGCTTTTTTAGAATTTTGCAGAGACAATGAATTAATTTGAAGCTTTATAGCATGTGTAAGTAAACCATAAAGGAACTAATATAATACTTGTTACCACAGAAGCAAAACTTGTTTACTTTTGCTTGGAAAAAAAACTAGTTTATTCTTCTAGCAGTCTGGTAAATAATCAACTCATAATTAAAGGGTTAAGTAATCAGAGTTTTTTTCTGTCAATATTTGTGATAGAGAAACTAACATGAGCCTTCAAACTTCCGGGTAGGTCATTTGTCCAAAGTTCGTCTAAAAAAATGTGCATATATATGACAATTACAAGGAACTTGTACAAGCATATATCATATGGTGCATGCTAAACCATTCATTATAAAACCAAAAAGAAAAATCTGTCTTAGAGGATGATGTTGTACAGGGAAAGTACATTAATATAGTTTGTGTCCACTGTTAAACGAGCGAGCGAGCCGAACTATATTATTATATACAATATAATAACAAAGTAGTTCAAACACAAGTTGGCTCAAGATCGAACACAACCTCCAAGACTTCCACTTGAATACCTACCATTTAAACTATCTCACTACTTTGTTATTATATTATATATAAATATATATATCTAGTTACAATTAAATTTATTAATATATATATATATAAAGACTATATTATTATATTATTTTATTGAGTTAGACTTCGAGTCGAGCTACGAGTCGATTTCGAGTGAAGTTCGAGTTATAACTCGAGTCGAGTCGAACACTACCTTGCTCAAACTCGGCTCAAAGAATTTGAGTTTGAGTTGAGTTTGAGCTCGAGCATTTTCAAGTTGAGTCGAACTGAGCCGAACGCCAAATCTCACGAGCTGGCTCGCTCAATTAGTACCCCTAGTGCCTAGGGCTTGTACATGCACTAGGCTATCTTGGTGTTTCAAATGGAAACAGAAAAAAAAAAGGTACACCTTTTATTCTAAACAAACGAAATAAAACGAATCATCTTTATATTCCTATGAGGTTAAATTGTCACAAATAGAAGTGTGTTCTTCGCAATGTGAGAAAAATGTAGGGGTGTTTACGGATGCTGCCACCTTTTTGTCCATGTCCGTTTGTGTCTGTATTCACAAAATCATTGCACACAGTACCATCCGTATCTGGGTAGTTGCAAAATTTTTGTGCATATAAGCAGACACAAACATAAATATGAACATCACATAAACTAATATAAATCATAAAATTAACATAAATTAAAAAATAAATCTAAAGAGATGTATTTTAATAAAATAATAGATTAAACAATTTGTTTTAAATAGATCTAATTTGTATAATTTCTAATTTTTCTATCATAAGTCAAAGACACACCCCTTCTCTTTTACTATACATTTAAAATTTCTAACACAAGTAGTAAATCAATAATATATTTTTAATTATACAAAAATTTCATATTTAAAAATATAAAAATAAGTCTTGAGTTGAAAATGTCCTTCATTTCTTATTGCACACTTAAGATTCATTTATATGTTATACGTATTTACAATTTAAGCAATTGTCACACTATTCAAAATGACAATCCTTCAATCTATGCAAAACAAATGAACATTATTTATAGCTTAGAAAATACTATTAAACAAGAAGAAACTATTTAATTTTGATTTTGACATGTTATGTATGTCTCCACGGTCCGCAAGTGTCGTGTCCATATTTTTTACGATCCACACGAATAGTCTATATTTTATATATAGACATTGTAAAACCCAACCTGTTGATCTTGTGTTTTTGTGATTGGTCTGGCTTTGGTTCAACTTGGTTAGCATACGGCCAGTTCGGCTTGATCGGGTTGGTGCTAAGTGGTTCCTTTTATGTTATTGTTGACTTTGGCATTAGGTGTGTTCACCAGTTGAGTATTATCCGGTCAGCCTTAATTGTCAAGTCGTGACTTTGTTGTTTTAAGGGAGGAGTCTAGTGTTTAGTTTTTTGTATCTTACTTTTCCTTCCTCTTTACAACCCCTCAAACTTTCTTTTTTTCTCCATCAATTTTCTTCTTTCAAAGTCCGTCTTTTCTTTTTCTCTGTGAGTTCTTCTTTTATTTCTTTTCCTTCTTTGTTCATCATCTTTCTTGCATATAGGATATAAATTTTAATCTTTTCATGCATCTCCTTATCGATGTTTTTGTCTTGGCTGCTCCTATTTTTATTCATAGTAAAGATCAATTAAAGTGGTAGCTTTTACTACTGTTTGGTTAATCAATAATAATAATAATAATAATAATAATAATAATAATAATATTTTATTTAGATATATTAGTAGACTTATCATTGTTGGGATATGAAGTGTAAAATTGAGTATTAATTATTAGATTAATATATTAAATAGGTTATCAAAATATAATGTTGGGATAATCACAATCATTGAACTTTAAAAATATGATTGAAATAAATAAAGTTTGAATCTTTATCAGATTAAGTAATTTAAAACAAATTTTACAAGTGATAATGATTAAATTAAATATAAATTATATTAAATAATAATATAGGAAGGTCTAATATGTTGTTGGATAATGATTAGAAATATTAAAAGTTAATAAACTATTATTAATATATTTTATGATGATGTCATTGTAATCAAAATCTAAAGTTATGGAGTTTATATAGTAAATTAAAATATGAATGATTAATTATCGTAAAATAATAAGTATGACATATTTAATCACCAGTAAAAGTGTTTATAATAAGTTAGGTTGTTGCTTTAATTAATTAATTAAATTAAATAGTTTATTGTACTAAGTTTCGACTAATAATAATATATGCTAGTTAATTTACTTCTTATAATGATTGTTGATCGATAAAAATATTTATTGAGTGTTACTATTATATAAAAATTGTGCATTTTGGTGGTGTATGTTCTATTCTTTTGATAAATAACAGTAATGAAAAAATATTGTATAATAGCCTAATGCAGAGAATGAGTCGTTATTATTAATTAATTGGTGTACTAAAAGATTAGTAATTTAGTGTATTAATAATAATTATATGATGGTCGAGTAATCTATAAAAATATTAGTCTTAGTTAATTAAAATATTGTTAATATGTGTTTAATATAATTAGTATTTGAGATGTATTAAATGTCATTAATCAATAAATTAAAAATAAGATCTGTAAGTGATTATAAGATTAAGTTGGTATCTTTTTCATGTACAAAATGAATATTTTGCAATGAAGGAAAATATATGAATATAGTCATTAAATACATACTAGTAAGTTGGTAATTATTTATCATTGGCTAATTGTGATTTGTAAGTTTAATGGTTAATTTACATTTTCTAAGTTGAACTTATATAATTACATTATGTGAATAATTAATTATCTCAATGCACTTGTTGTAAATGTTGGAAATTTAAATTTAATATTGTTGAATGTTGCAAGCTTTATTTTGTTGAGTTTTTATTATGAAATAGTTAAGTTATTTCATTGCATACATTCATTTAGTATAAAATTATTTTCACATTATCAAATTAAGATCGTGTGTCATAGTTGCAGGTGGCCCCACAGATTTTCAAGTCTGTATAATGGTTGTGAATTTGTAGTTCTCAATTAAGGTCTCTATTGGTCTAAGTTCAAACTCGACTTACTCATGCTAAGTGTGGAAGAGTGGTTAATGAGTTAATTTAGCTTGACTTGAGACATGAAAAAATTATAATTAAATTAAATTAATCAGCCTCCATGCTAAAAGGGGTGTCATAGGACTCATTATACACTTATAATAATGAGAGGGTGGCTCTGAGCAATATTCGTAATCATGGATTAGGCCCGTGACGTATATGTACATGTATGAGAGAGTAGCATGAAGGGGAGGCCACCCCAGGGAGCTCAACATAGGCTCATATAATAATATAATAGAAATGATGAAAACATTGACATGAGTATTCCCTTATTTTCACTTTTATTATATAACTTAGTAATTTTAGTACTAACACGACATTTTGCTTGCAGGTGGGTTCATGTTGATGGTTGAGAAGGGAATTTGTTACGTGTTGCGACTCTTCTGTCAAGGATTGTTGTCATATTAGATTTGCGGATTTTTCCTTATTTTAATTGCGTTAAGTGTGGAATTAAATCGTTCTTAAGGGCTTTGTGTCATTTTTCATTGCTTTGGTCTATTTTGTTTATGGTTTAGCTACATAAATAAACTCTCATTTAATCTTATTGAATTAGTATGACTTTGCATGCTTTACTTCATATAATATTTTTTTATTTTTTATATTTATCTTTTAGAAACTACTTTGTCATTAAATTTATCTCATTCATCGTTTAATTATCCTTTTTAATAGCGGCCAGCTCGTAGTTTTGGGTGGGTCATTACAAAGGGTCGTGTGTGGCGCTAGAGTTGTGTCGCATGTGTCCCCGATGTACCCTCTAGCCTTAGACATGCTTTAGTAGCCTTCCCCAATCAGCACCATCTCTTTTCCTCTTTATTTCTCTCTTTTCTCGCCGTCTCGGGGTCTAAAGCTGCAACGTTGGGCCCCCAAGGCCACGGCACTGGCACACTTGTAGTGAGCTGCATGTGCTTAGCACCATGACACTCATTAGTGAGAGCCGTGGCACTCATACGTAGACCTGTTATGAGAGTCGCAACACTCGTGCACAGACCTATTTTATTTATAAAAACCCTTGCCATCTTCTTCCTCAAACCCTCTCCTTCTCTTCTCCCCTTGCTCTTGGCTGCCCTCTCCTCCACCCCCACCCCTTTTCCCCTTCTTTTCCACCCTTCTCTTTCTTCTTCCCCCCTTTCTTTGCCCTTCTCTTCCTCGTCTTACAGGTACATTTTTTTCATTTTCTTTGTCTATTTTGCATGATTTGCATTATTTCTATGTAGATCTTGATAAAATCATGTACATTATATCATTTTGATCATCTTAGTATATTATTCAATATGTTTTACATGTTATATCATTATAAAAATTTGATTTTTATATAAAGTTTGCACCTTTATTGTTGTTTGGATTTTGTATTATGAGTTTGTCGAATATGCGCATGATAAAACTCTTCCTAAATTACTTAATCAAGGTTATAATAATAAAAAATGTGAACTTTATAAAATTTGTGTGGTGCCTTAGTCGTCCAGATTGTGTACTAATTATTAATTAATTAAATAAGGAAAGTAATAATTATTTTCATGCGTGTTTAATTTTAAAACTAACCAACAGTGTGATCCTAATTGGGACATCTCAATTTGCTCTGCAGGAGCCAATTGAATCCTTCTGATTTGATATCTTTCAAATTTCATACCTCAAATCGCCTTGGTGATTCAACCGTTGGGTTGCTAACTAATTTACTAATCAAATCAGATTATTTTAATAGTTATTTAAATATTGTGTAACTATTTAGTATATTGGGATATCTCAAGTTTAAGTGTTTAGATCCCCACACACACCAACATCTTTTGATATTTCAATTGTGTAGGTTTAAGCCCAGATGATGTTCATAATATGCTGACATCATACTTATGATTTCACCATATGGTTTAATCTGAGTTGCAAAAATGGGTTGATTCTACTCAGAATAGACCAATTTAAATCGGATTGGAGTTCCGATTCAAAAAAATCAGTTAAATCGGTCTTCATGCGAATCGGTTCGTGAATCTACCGATTTGGGCTGATTCCGATTTGAGCTGATTCTGGAATTGGCTCAAATAAGCTGATTTCGGACGATGGCGATAGATGGGACGGGGGGGGCGGGGAGAGGACAGGGTGGTGACAGTGAGCGGCGAGGGCAGCGACTGGGCAATGGGGGAGGGTTGGGTAGGGGGCGGTGGGGAGGGGATTTGGAGAGACGGAAGGGGGTGGTGGTGCGCGCGGTGAACGACCAGGACGTGCACGGTGAACGACCGGGACGTGCACGGTGGATGACCAGGCTAGCACGGAAGGGGGGTGGCGGTGCGGGCAGGGCGGGGGGCACAGGGCGGGGCGGGGGGCACAGGGCGGCAGGGGGGCGTAGAGGGTGGGGCGGAGCCAGTGGGGGAGGTAGGGTGGGGCGGCAGCGGCGGCAAGAAGGGACGAGGCAGGGCTGGAGGGGGAGGCGGGGCGTGGCGGCGACAACGGGGGAAAGGGGGCGGTGGGTGTGGGATAGAACATTGGAAAGAAATAAAGAAATAGTCGTGACATTCTTGTAATTAAAACTTGACTCGAATCTAACTTGAGTCAAAAATAATAACTAACTATAAATAATTCAAAAAAATCCCAAAAATATGAAAAAATATCATAAAAGATGATACATAGCATAATATCAAAATGACATGTTCTATAACTAATAACCCACCGATTATAACTATGAAATTCTTGTATAGGACCGATTCAACTAAACCGATTCAATCCGATTCAGCGACTCCCTCGAAAACCAATTTTGATTCCGATTTTGATTTTTGGAACTATGGGTTTAATAACCTGTTCGGTTTAATGCACGATATCATATTACACATGCGAGCACAATTATCAGATCAAATCATATCATTCTATGTTTATTTAATTTCCTATTTCATGTCACGCTTCCTTGCTCCATGTAGGATTGTTCATGCATTATATATATTCATCATAATGGCACGTGTAGTTGTCCGCATCGATAGGTCGCTCGAAGCTGGGCTTACTGCGGTAGGACGAGGAACTCTTCTCAAGTCTGTTAGGACTCTCTTCTATTTGATCTTCTACTTGGCTCATGTAATTTGATTTATATCGTAGAATGTAGTTAGTAGTGTTTTAATTAATCACACTATATATGGGCCATTTAACCATTCTTTTGGATTAATAAAACCTCAAGGATGAGATCCCGTGATGAGTTTTTGAAAGATTATAAGATTTAGTTCAAAGTCATACTTTAGTACTATATGATACGTCTATGCCAGGCTTGATATACATATTATATTTTTAAATTTTGACTTGCACACGAGATGGACAGGATCTTTGATGTCACCAAAAGACCTAGTCGATACCCACATGTGGTGCTCGATGAGGGTCTTATAAATACATGATATCATTCTACTACCTACATGCAGTATATATTTTAACAATTTTTGGCCTAGTGCCATCGTCGAGTATATCCGGACCGCACAGTAATTCAATGATTATCAACTAGTCTTTATTGGCCATATTGCTTGTATATTATCGTGAGTTGTTATCCAGTCCATGTATATAGATTACCAATTATTATGATTAGGCTCTATTGGCTGTTGCTTATGATCAGTGTTGTAACACCCCAAATCCGGTTCACGCTCGTGAACCAAACCGGTATGTTACAGGCCCTGGTTAGGTCAGCTAATCCGAACCTAACTCATGCGGATCCAATCTCGGCGTCTTAAGATGAAGATACAACTCGCAATGCATTGATGAATGCACAAACCCTAACATGGTACTACATGAATGACATGCAATTCAAGCACACACCAATACAATTACGATCAAACTCAATGAAAATTCTAAAATAAAACGGACAGAATCTCCCCTAAAAGGGCAATTAGGGTCCACCTTGTCAAAACAATATATACCAATATATATGCATATATCAACAATTTTAATCACACATAATCTAATATACTGTATATTCATTATAGAACTTGGGCCATACTTCTGCTGCGCACTCTGATCACATCTCACCTCTTGTCATCATGTCTTAGCTTTTCATCATGTCATAACATCATCTCATTACATTTAATCATATCCTATCATGTCTTAGCATTTCACATCATTCACAATATAATAGCATCATAAATAAAGTATTAACCACTCTATCGACTGACATGTGTGCAAGCGACAACAGTGCTCCTCCGTCCAAGCTGGCTCCTCCAACTCGTGATTATTACCTACATATAATATAAAAACACGTCAGTAACAAGTGTTACTGGTCCGGAAAATAAAATAACTATAACAAGCTGGCTATGAGAGAAAACTCTCATATGAAAGAAAACATCATATGCTCCACGTGAACACTCTGAAGGGCACTATTGAGGAGCCACTGGGCTGCAGACCCGGTAGCATCCCGATCTATCTGGTACTGTGCCACTCACGACACTTCTTTTTCAGTACTTCACGTAAAACTTTATCCTAAGCCCTCTCCTTACCTCCATATTTCTCCTGGCCTTGAGCACGAAGGCCGAGTACTCTCAGGCAGTCCCCTTTAGTACCCTTTGAACCACAAGTCCGGACATGCGCTGTACTAAACAGTACCCGTAAACCTCCACGTTCTCCGGGTGTGAGGAACTCAAACGCGGAGTTGTCAGGATCCCTCGGGAATGGAACAGTCCGCTGGCACTAATCCAGAGCCCGCTTTGACTGTCACGGCATCCGCTCATGGTACGTGCAGTCGGTTTCTCCATCTCACGTCTCACTGAAAACGCGAAAACTACATATATATAGGGCTGGGTATGGATTTATATAATAGGCCCAAAGGCAACTTGTGGTGGATCTTGTTTTCGAAATCATCCTCGAGGGATCTCATCCTCGAGGGGTTATTAATCCGAAAAACTGTTCGGTTAAATGGCCTGAGTTAAGTGGGATCCGATAAAACGCCACTTAACCCGTCCTGTAGATAATAAAATAAACATACAATAGAAGAGCGTAAAACAGAGGCGAGTCCTAAACGGACCTGGTAGAAGCTCCAAGCGTGTCATCGCGCCTAGGCGGCGAGCTCCTACTCCGTACCTACACATCAAAACTAAATACTAACGCCTGCTAACTAAATGATGCATCACACACAATGAACATCACACTCAAAATACAACAGTATCCAGCTACAACTAAATAATCATAGATGTGAAAATAATTCTAACTCATCCTATTCATACTAATTTTATTATGTTTTTCTAAGTTACGTCGTAGTCACTTATCATGCTCTCATTAGATCACTTACTCTTCATTCACAATCTCATCATGTAACTCATCGTTTCATTCATAATTAAGCATTAATCATATCAATAAACCAACCCTAGCATGTTGTGCTAACAATCATCAAGTTTAAATTATAAATTTGGAGGTAATTATACCTCACATCATCGGCAATCAGCGACGACTAGGGTTTCGTCGCTCGTCTCGGAGCTCGAATTCGGCGGTCATCGGCGACCAACGTTCGATCGGGATCGACTGGATGAACTCTGCGGAAGATCCGGCAAATTCCATCGAATCTGGTTTTCCGGCAAGTTCTGGCGGTTTTCCGGCAGGTTTCAGTGGTTTTCCGGCAACTTCCAACGGTTTTCCGGCGACAATCACCGGCGGCGTCTACTGACTAGATAGGGGTCATATTGGGTACCATTGGAACCGGCTCGACGAGCCTGACACATCCACGATGTCGACGTGGTTGGCCGAGGCAGTGGCTCGCCGAAAAATGGCTAAAACAGAGGCTGGCCGTGTTGGTTGGAGATCCGGCCGGGATG
>JAURVB010002702.1:0-47152 GCA_033002965.1 Piper betle | reverse complement strand
CCGCCGGGCCAAACGCCACAGCTAGCAAAAATGGTGATGATGACATGCTCCTTGATGTTGAACGGCCCCGGGTTGAGGGAGAACCTCCAACCAAAGACGTTGAACTCGCCGGCGGGGAGGGTGGCAGCCATGAACTTTCCAATGGGCAGGACGGCGATCTGCATGAGGATGGCGGAGATGGTGAGGGGCTGGGTGCGGTAGGTGAAGAAGGTGTTGAAGAAGATGAGGACGGTGCAGGTGGTGATGCCCAGGAACCAAGCTCGGAAGGTCATGACGGGGAGGGAGGGGTCGTCCGTCTCCGGCACCACCAGCGCCACCTCCTCCACCGGGTACGGCTCTGCCTCTTCCTCATGGTGGGTCTTCCCGGCCGGTGCCGCCATGTAAGCTGCTTGGGAGTAGCTAAGCTCTCACTGTCCAAGCTTCTATATGGTATGGGGAATTGGAGTTGGTGTGGATGATTGGAGGGAGAAGGTGACAGATGTGTGCTATATAAAGGAGGTGTGATACTTCTTACTACTTACAACCTACTACTAGAAACCAATTATTATAGTATTATAGAGAGTAAAGCTATATATGATGTCTGTGAAGACTGGGGCCAAGTTTTCATTTCAATATTGTGTTTGTTTTCTTCGGCTGTGGATGGACGCAGTTGCCCGTCTACAGCTCTTTTAAACTCGATTTAGTTGGATAATTACTCGAAAAACCTCGACCCGAAGTTTAATTTAATATTAAACGAGTTGGGTCTTAACTTTTACTTGTATAAGAGAATAAATTTTTTGATTATATTTATCTTAATTTTTTTATATAAATATAACTAAATTATAAAATATTATTATATAATATCAAATTAAATCTATTTATACATAATTAATTTATCTTTTATACATAATTATATTAAACTTGAGATATTTTAATTAAAAATTAAATTTTAATATGAATTATATAAAAAAATAGTATCAATATATATGAATTAAGTTAACTCGAATTCGACTTAACTCGAATGATTTTAACTCAACTCGAATAATTTTAACTTGACTCAAACTCAAAATTAAACGATCTGAACGGAGTAAAACCGGTCAGCTCAGTACATATGCACCCCTAGACGTATCAATTCCCATGGAAGATGTTGGTTTATGAAAAAAGTGGAGGGGGACTGTCTCGAAATTATGTGATCGAAAATGTGAAGAATTTTATGCCGTCGCAGACAAAGTTTCATCCAAGAAAAACTGTTTAGGACGTCATACACTAATTAACAAACACATGACCATGTGTTAACTGAAGAAGAAGGTTCATCCAAGGAAAGCTGTTTAGTATGTTATGCGCTAATTAACAAGCACACCATGTATTAACTATTATTAAATTCTTTGTTAGCAGAGTGTTTCTAATTCAGTGCATGCCTTTTAATAACTATGGAAGGCAGGAAAGGGTGTGAACTTATTGCTCGGACATTTGCACAGAATCGAATCCAGGAAGAGTACAATATTGCTTGTATGTACGTAATGAGTGAAGGAAAAGAATGTACAATACAAATGAGAAAACGAAGAGAATAAATGGAGGGAGAATTGTAACAAATGGTTGGCAAGTCCCAGTCAAGTTACAGGGAAGAAGATGAAGTCTCCGATCAGAGGGATCGAAAGAGGAAAAAGAGAGTGTATAGGAGTAAGTGGGTCGCTGATGGTAAGAGTTAAAGCCATGGCCTATTGGCCTGTGGACATCGCTCGTTCGCCACGCGCAGCCTTGCTTCCGGCCATGCCACCTTTTGTCTCTGTCATAGGCTTTCTCTACCCCAACAAACGCCGTCAACCTGCTACCTAGCTCTCCCTGGCATAACCTAACATCACATGTTTGGCGATGGAGGCGAATAATGTGCATCATGTATATAAGGATAATGTGAACATGATTATATATATGTAGAAACATATGATATACACGATTTTTTAGCCAAACACAAGGAACATGTTATGGGGAGTGATTCTGGACAAGTTTAATGTAGTTAGTTAGTCACAGGATATTATAAGCGTTAGAAGGTAAGCAGGCCTTGGAAATTTTGTATATTTTGTTTTCACTTATAAGTAGAAGATATAGGTCAGACGGGAGGAGGGAGAAGTTTGTTGAAGATGATCAAGTTCATAAAATTGTAACGTACTCATGACATCGTTCTGGCCGGAGTCTTCACCAACTAACAATTAACATGCATGCAACAGTTTAACGTCGGCCTTGCATGACGCCGTCAACAACGTAGCTGACTCATCAATCTCTTTCCTCCGACGTGGCTTCCACGTCATGTCCGTACTCGCGCTTACCACGTGGACAACTCGGGGCATGCATATGTATCTTTGTAGAAGTTAGTGGTAAGTGGTGGTGCCTAATTGGCTTAGCTTTTAGAATTTGAGAAAGCTAAAAGCAGTGAAGAAGAAGAAGCCCCAGTAGCCTTCGTGGGGCCCGAAAAAGTGTGTTCTAACATGCTTTTCGGTTCATTCAGATGGGCCCCAGGCGGCTTTATGACTTTGAGGTCAACCCATGGGCCCGCCCAAACCTATTGCGGTTGACTAGTAGAGATGTGTGGGGGATGCAGTGCGATAGGAGAGCCCTCCCTTTGTTCATGCTGTTCATGATGATATTTTTCGAAGATAGATATAAAACCATACCTTTAATCTTATACACCTAATAGAAGAGTTGTTTTCATGGGCATGACGCAAACTTAACAAGGGCTATGACACCTTGTCGAATGTGTATCGTATATATGTATTGCACATGTTTGATCTAATCTGAAATCCTTATTAGCATGCATGCACTGCTCTGGAAGTAATAGATAGTTTGAGGGCGTAGATCAGATGCAATTAAATATTGATTAGTGTTCAAATTATGTGACCAATACATTGCTATGTTCTGATCATCACTTTAACAAATTGCCTCTTGATCAGAGCTTAGCTTGATCTGGTGCTATCTTTTATGGTTAGGCCAAAGTCCAAACACTGGCCAACTTGTATATCCGATCAATATGGCTTATGGTTTTGGAAAATGCGAACAAACTAAGTCAATGCTTGGACGTTCTAGCCTCTTTAACTCTTGTATCGGATGGTTATCATTATTGAGACACAGACACTGCTAAAAAGAGATAGCCCCCCCGTATATTCTCGAAAACAGCCTGTTATGAATCGTAATCCAAACACGTTTCCTTCTTACTCAAGTGCGCATAATATGATCGAAGAACAAAATTGACCAACAGAACCGAAAGGTCTAATGAGTGTTAAGCATGCAAGAAGAATTGGTTAACGGTCCAGCAGATCAGACAAAGAATGGTGGGCCGGTGGTCCATATCACACACACTGTTGTACTATTATTCCTGTGATGCCACTATGTTCTGAAGTTATCTGCTCAATCAGAGTACTGGAAAAAGCTTTTGCATATGTATGCCCACAAAGCTAGAAAGGCACTCAAAGGGTTTCTGTCCTGGATTAATTGGGATATAGGAGCTTCCAACTCTTCTTGTTGCAACCATTTTTTGGCAAACAATATATTCCTATGTATCTACTGACAGCACTCAAACAGCAGCTTGTTAAATGCATCTGTGCTATGATCGGTTGTGGTCATTACAAAGAATGATGTTCTCCATAAGAGATGCTTGTATATATGTTAATCTATGTAAGCCACTCATTCTGATGCAAGATTCATGCATGCATGACGACTTACTTACGTGTGATGACATACCCCAGCTTGATTGGATAAAGTCCCTTCTTCACAAGCTTGATTTTGTAGGGATGTTCTTTCTTTCTTTTTTTCAATTTTGTTATTATAATTCTTTCTTTGTGTTTTTCATCAATGAGTTGCAAACGATGTTGGGCCGAAATGGGTGAGTATTAGGCAAGAGATGGGTTTGGCACGAAATAGGCCGAGATAATGTACAATGGGTATCTGCATTCTTCAAAAATGTCGAAGCCCAAGTTGAAAAAACTCTTGAGGTGTAAATGGAGGTTGATGAATTCATGTGATCAACAATGGGTGATCACTCCCAAAAAAAAAATGGTGAACACAATTTCCTTTCATATTTATAAATGTGTGAACTTGTATATGATTGCTAGATCAGCTCGTCAAGTATATTTAATCATATTCGTTTTTATGACTTATGCACTCAAGCTTCCTATAATATTACTGTTTATATTAGCTTGTTCTAATGTTTTTCAAAATAAGATTGATAATTAATTATCTTTTCAAAAATGATATATGAATGTCAAAAATTACATAAATGATATGAATCCTTTAAAATTATCTCCCAATTTTTTATTTTATCTTTGATATGTGGCTTGCAATCCAACATCCAAAACCTTAAGTGATAGAAATTTTTTGAAGGAAATTGAGTTGCTATCACTGCCGTCCATGTTGACAGAAGCCACCAACAAAATAAGAACTACATTTTTATCGCATGGAATCTTTCTGCAATATGAAAAGTTAGGTCCCCTCCCTGAGAATAACAGGTTTCGTCGGCAATTCCCCAATATTTGCAATCCATGATCATAAACACTCCAACCAGAAAAAAATAAATCTTGCAAGCTAGAAATGTATACACAATTCATATAAATGTTCCCATAACCTAAATTCTGCTCGGACCACTCAAAAATAAAGAGATGAAAATTCGGCCACAGTATATAATTATGAATTGCTTTTGAGCAGTCCTATCAACTGATTTTACAATTGTTTCTCAATAGATGATGAAATGGATCGATTAAGGACTGTACTGGTCCTGATATTCCAATTGTCGGTTGCCAGCTAGAACTATGTATGATTGATAGCCTGCAAAATCAATAGGATCTAATTTTTGGGTTTGAATCTGGTTCTTCATCCTCTAGTACTAATTTATTTTCTTACCCTTGGCACTCAAAACAGCTCTCCTGATTGTAACAATCTTAATTCTACTAGAAGCTCACAAGGTTGTAATGATCTTTACTCATGATTTTCTGATTAGGAAGTAAAACTAAAGACTTCGATAATTTCAAGAGGAAACTATGACATATATAAAGGGATTATATGATTTCATTGCTCATAATTATTACATTCAAGTACTCATACTAATGGAGTCTAAATGAAGTAGAACAGCATGCTAAGCATGAACATGCATGGCTATTATATATTCAGCATCACCTAGATCATGAGCACTGCTTTAAAAGGGGGAAAACAAAATAACATAACTAAGATCTAAGCTAAAGATAAAGTTTTCATGACTATAGTATATCACATTATGGAACATGCATGAGGGTTCTCATCACTGAATATTTCAGGAGGGTAGATGTACTCCACATTGTATTTAGCAGGCCAGTACTCCATCTTCTTCACATTATCTTGTTTATTTTCTTCTTCTTTGGTAGCTTCCTCTTCTTTATTAATCTCTTCTCCCTCCTTCTCATCCTTCTTTTCTTCTCCCTTCTTCTCATCCTCCTTTTCTTCTTCTTTCTTCTCCTCTTCCTGCACCAAGGAGGCCACTTTCCCCGTTCTTTTGTACACTTTCTGGACGAGCTGCTCTGGGTCCACAACCCCTTTCACAATCACTTGGTCATTATTTATGTCTGCTTCCACCGATTTAACTCCTAAAAGTGCATAAATGAATGGCTAATTAGCAAGTGCAAAAGTTGCCTAGCTACATACACAAAGTACTGAAGCATTAGTATTGCTGTTTTTTTTTATAAAGATGAAGTGAATTACCATCCATTTTTCGAATCCTCTTTTGTAAAACTTGTGCACAGGCCTCACAGTGCATTCTCACTTTAAGAATCGCCGTGATCACAGGCGGCGGCTGAAAAAGATAAAGCACCGTTGGGGATGATCAGAAAGGACAAAAAATTTATACATATATATATTATATATATATATACTTATATATACACGGTTGAGAGCACTGTATATAGATCATGTACGTACCTCATCCTTCTTGATCTCCTCTACGTTGTCAGCTTTGTCACCTTCCTTCTTTTCTTCTTCTTCGAGTTTGGGCAATGGTGAAATGATCTCAGTTTTTCTACCCGTCTTTCTTTGGATTCTCTCGCATACTTTAACTGGGTCTGCAGTCTTTCCCTTCACCACCACCATGTGTGATTTGCTGTCCGTTTTGACGTCCTCCACCCCTAATTATATTTATAAAACAACCATAAAAAAGTTCATAAATATGCATAAGCATACATGATATTCATAGAATTGCCTTTTATAAGGTAAATGGTTAATCATGTTTCATGGAAACTATCAAATTGACACATAACTAAACCGGCCATATCATAAGACGAATATGTACCTTCAAACCGTCTCAAGGATTTCTGAACTCTTCTTGCACATCCCTCGCAATGCATATCCACCTTGAGAACTATTTCTTCGATCACTACTTCTTTCTTCTCTCCCTGCCCTTCTTTTTTCTGTTCCTCAGCCTTCACCTGTAAACAAAGACACATATATTAAATCACACGTAGGATACATTCTTTGCTATATCCATATGCCTTCCAATTGAGTTGAGCATATAACACATAGTCTAAACTCATAATAAACGCATTCCAATTCACCCTATGTAGGCCAAAAACTGATTTCAAACACGAGCAGTGGGCAAATTAATTGATCGAAACTAAAAAATAAAGCAAACGTTTCCATGGTAAAAACAGGCAAGCGCATAGGGTATGTATGTATATAGGATCAGAGTTGAGAGTTGAACTTACTTCACCCATGCTTCCTTGTACTAAAAAGAGCCAATAGTACTGCTCAAATATCAGGTGGAGACGATCCTTGTCTCGCTCAGAGCCAACTATATCATGTATAGATGTATATATATATCAAGAACTAGAAGAGTGATATAATACTCTGCAATGTTCCAGTGCTTTCCATGAGAACAAGAAAAAGAGGAATGGGGGAGTGTTTTAAATAGGAATGAAAATTTTGAAGTGTTGCCATACAACTCTTGCCAACTTGCTAGGTGGATGGCATGCTGAGAATGTTCTCTGGGTTACTGGGTACTACATCTCCAACGTGGATCCCAGTTTTCGAATCGTCATATTGCCCCTAACGGCTAGTAAGTCTCCTTGATTAAATATAAACTTGCTAATTTACCGTTGGTCGCGACGGTAATAACTAAATTTAACCATTACTACATACCGTATATATACATATTATGATATATGTATGCACGGTCAAACAAATAACTTACTCAGGCCCAGATTAAGCTTGCTTGATTATCAGTTATATAACGATGTTAAGCATTAATACGCTAAGGATGGGCATGCTTATAAGCATTAAACTATTCCTTGTCTTTGGGTTAAAAATGGAAGTAATAAGAGTCAAATAGCCTGCCTTTTAATTATAATTAAGTACTTGGGTGATCATCAAAATTACTCAACATAGCTCCCATGCACCTTGGATTCTCACCAAGGTCAATCATCAATAGGAAGAAGTGCACCTTTTCCCTGTGGATTTTGTATTGGCCAACTCTTTACAAATGAAAGTTGATCATCAATTTGGAGCATCCACATAAGAGGATCTCCTCAAGGTTCCCAAGGCAATCATCCAATGAATGATGGAAGGCTTTGATGATAAGCATTATCTCTGTTTGCCAACTTTTCATCTTCACTTTCTCTCTGGGCTGCTCTCTCTCTGAGTGCAAAAGGCATAAGGTGAGCACAGAAAGTTGACGGATTACCTTGTCTATACGTGCCCAACTGGATTGGGAAGAATCTTTAAATTCTGTTGATATTTGTTACAATGTTATATAGCTTGAATTCACGGGTAAATATTCTTACGAGGATTTTTTATGATGTGCATCGTACAAATTTGCCAATTGGTTATAATAATATTGGACAGATTGATGAGGCTGATGGAATGAACAGAGTCGATTCATAGATACTTTACTCAGAATTAAGGATAGCTAGACAAATTTCAATGTTGAGGCTATCATTGATGAACCTTTCTCAACAACAATAAATCGCCCATCTTTCTTTAGCTGTTTGCGACACAAAAATGGATGATGAGGTCAAAAAGATGTTGAGTTGATAAGAAGTTAGGCTAGTCAGGAGAGCAGGTAAGCACTGGCCCTTTATATCAGAAGTTGGAGAAGAAAAGAAAGAAGCCAAAGGTTTTTGGCATATGGGATTTTATCAGAACTTTATTTGGTGGGGCGTGGGCCTAAAACTGCTCATGGCTTATCCTTGCTGCACCAAAAAAGCTTCATTGCCGCCGGTTACTTGTTTAGAACCCCTATGTTACGGGAGCAAGTGATAAATGTACATATACTTTGGCGACAACATGATAAATGTAAATATAATTTGCTACTGTATTAATCGAAGGACACTTGGCAGCTTGATTAGGGTGAAAAAGTAAACGTAAGTGTAAATATAATTTGCAAGCGACCAAGGGACACCGGGAGGTGCGGCTAAGTTTAATCTATTAGTTAATTAATTGCCTTTGCCTACTAGCGAAGTACACAAGATTCATAGCTTCTTTAAGGGGTAAGCTGAATTAATCAAGTTTTACACAGCAGAATTTCGTAACTGAACCCAAGTAAAATTATTCTTTCAACTAAATGGAATTGAAATAAAATATTTTAGTTATTTTGCATCGGTAATCAAATTACACAAAAAGTTATAAAAAAACTGTTTAATTATTTAATTAAAATTATATCATTATTTTAATGTAAATAACTACTTAATAAGTAATTTTAAATGTAATTATATCATATTAAATAAATAAAATTTAATCATATAAACATTATAATTTCAAGATAAGTAGCATAAAATATAAAATTTAAAAAATCTTTTTAAAAATTAATTAATTCAGTCATTTTGATTTATTCGATTTAGTTCTGAACCAACCCAAAATATCAATATACATATTAGTTTCTTTACGGCCGTATCACAAACAAACTATATTGATAGTTCAGTTTTGAATCGGTTTGGCTCCCGCCAAATTATGCTCACCCTTACCTTCATTGCAATGCGGCCCTGATTCCCCAATCTTAAAATAGTTATATTTCGTTTATTTGACAAATAACAATAACACTTTCAGCTGAAATATTATCAATGCCCACGCAAAAATCACCATCTTATAGGAACCTAATATAATCACATAGGTCGCACGAACAGTACATAAACGCAGCTGGACTGAAAATTTTCACCACAAAGCTGCTACTAAATGAGATGGGAATTTAGTGGGGATGGTCACATAGAATCAGATTCCCACAGAGAAAGCACATCCTTGCTGCCGCATTCACCTTTAAACTCTTGGCCTCTCAGTTATAATAAGAAGGATACAAATTGCAACAAACATACGATTAGGTTCAAAATTTATCAGCTTTCTATCCGTATCGCTATCTGGTCAGAAATTGATAACAAATCATCAAAGCTTGCATCAGGAAATGAGAGGGTGCAAATAGAATGGTCTGCTTTTGCTACTGAGGCAAGGAAATCGGTATAAGATAGATGCTTCTAAACAGAGATACACAGGAGGCCACTTTAGGTTCCTCGGGCAAGCGTTTCTCCTAAGTAAAGTATCAAATGGAGCTTACCTTTCCCATAAACCTCTACAACAACTGGATAGTTTCCAAAGATTGGAGATGACGATATACATAATCCGTTACCAAAGATCGCATATTGTTTGAATTGAGGTCCATTGAAGCATGATTCTGATCAGTTTAACTATGGCTGACTATCATGATCTAACTTAATGATCTAAATTCAACACCCACAACCCATAACACTTCGTTGCTGTCTTATCTGTTTTAGCAAAAGAGAAATAACCGACAAATCTCCCTTGTCAAGTGTTCACTTCAACAACTTTCCATATGCTTCCTCCAGCATGTCAATTTAAAGACTCAATTTATATACCCAAGAAAGTCCCTCTAACACAATTCTAAAAAGCAATAGTAGCCACATCAAAAAGTTCAATTGAAAAAAAAATGGGACGGATATTTCAAGGGTTTTTTTAACAAATAGATTAATCAATAACATCCGATTCCCCTGGTCGATTACGTTATGAGATAAAAAGCGAAGACATAAAATCAATTAATGAAATATTTGAGATCATGTATATCACCCTAATTTGTCCAGTTAAAAGTCTACAAAGAAGGAACGAATTCGCCTGATAGTAGTAGTACAAGAACAACAAAGCAAACCAATAAGTGAGCATGCTTTCTAGTGATACAATCATAGATAAAGAGAAATATACCTACAAGAAGAGGAAGCAAAGCCCAAAACAATAGAGATGGCTAATTGGAGAAGAGGATGAGAGGGAGGCCACTACAGCTCCTTACCATCCCCTCCCCTTATCATCGATGGAGGAACTATAATGACCTACCCTCTCATCCAAATCTCCAGCCATGGCGCCCAAATCCACAGGTCAAAGCTTGAATGTCACAGTATATGGCTAAGAACCTAGGAAACATGTTGAAGGAGACAAGTTTGTTACCGTCCATGTGCAACGCCCATGCCCCTCGTGGCCTGTCCAAAGGAATAGGAGAGCTTTTCAGGCATTATTGTTTTTTATTTTAAAAAGATGATTGACTTGGTTAGAAAAAACAAAAGGGTAATTGATTTAGGATTTTTTTTCGACGTAAATTAGGAATTTAGAGTTGCGAGTCTAAATGATCTGATTTTCAAAGTGGGCCCAGAGGTTGGTGGTTGCGGGATGTGCGAGGGGTTGTCTTATAAAGAAAATAAACAGGCCATCACAGCGACCTTTGCCGCTGTGTAAACGAGCTGAGTGTTAAGTCAAATATTATTTTGTCCGGGCTTAATTTATTTTAAAATTATTTTACTCAAATTTAATTCATTATCATGTTATATATTTTTAGTCGAATTTGAGTTAAATATTTACTTATTCAAGCTTAGTTTGTGTTTGATTATTATATAAGTGGAGCCAAGCCGAGTTCAACAAAATAACTTGGCTTGATTATTCCCTTATAAATAGTAAGTACCTAATATTTAATAGTAACCAATAAATAATTTTAAGTAGTTTATAAATGTTATATATCTTAGTTACTACTAACTAATTAAATAAGTAACTAATTTCTATGAATGTGACATGTATATATTCGTAATTTAGTTTCAATAAATATAATAAGTTATAATTGATATATTTTATTACGAGGAAATAATAATTTAAGGTAAGTATTAAGTATTGTTCTTGTTGAATAAGCTAAATAGTTAATAATTAAATAAATTAGTAATATTTTTTGTAAGTAATTGATGAATGTATAAAAATTATTATACGAGCCGTGTTATGTCTAATATAATATCGAGTTCAAATACATTAAGGTGAAATTTTGAACCAAGCCGAGCTAAACATTTTGCTCTTCAAGCTCTGATTATTGTTCAATAAGTTATCTATTTCAAACTAACTATTTTTTCAAGTTTAAAATTATTTAGTTCAAGTTTAAAATTATTTAGTTCAAGTTTAAAATTATTTAGTTCAAGTTCAAGCTGTTCAAACCGAAATGAATCTAATGGGAAATATTTGTGAGCTAACTTGACTTGTTTACATCCCTAACCTTCACTATAAAACTTATGACTAGCTTGAATTCAAATAAAAGTATAATGTTTTCATCCAAAAAGATAAATATAAAAATATAACACTTGGGAAAACATAAAGAGAAGTATTTAATATAATAACTATTGTTGTACTGAATGAGTGAAAATTAAGAGCAAAGAGCAATAGACACACTCCAACCCCTTTTGGACTCCTGACATATACAAAAGACTCTAAGTAGCTATTCTATTTTATGTAATGAAAAACTTGTGATTGTAAATTCTTAGATTCAAGAACTCTTATATAACTTAAGCGTCACAATAAAAACTTTTTCTATTCTTTTAGTAATGAATTTATGTATTAGATTCCACTCACCCCATAATTGAGAAGTAATGATTGGTTTGGTCTACAAAGATTTTGAATTTGTTCATAATGAACAAATTATATCCGATTTAGTTTCCACCTTTCTGGTCATTCTAGATACAATTTTGAAATATTGGATCTTTCATTATTTAAATCGTGTAAGTTATCCAACATTCGAGTTGTGACCAGTGTGCACACCGCCAATGGCTACCATTAACGGAATCATGCCATAGTAACAGCTGCTCGAGGTTATCCCCATAACTCGCCAAACAAGTATATCGCAGGTCCGGCACTTAGATCAGACAAGGATATCACCTTTAATAAAGCATGTTGTCCCCGTTGAACAAGCTGGCAAGCACCCCCATTAATTTCACATACAAGACTAACAATTTGACGAAATAAACAGTGATTTTTATGTGTCAATGCCCGAATGAGGCAACCTGTTACATAAAACCCAAATTTTTCAACAAAAAGTCTGATTTATTATCAAGGGAAAAACAATTAAACAAGGCAGTCTGCAACCAAGATAAAGAAGACGCTTAGAAGGCTCGTCATATATCTGTTGCCTTAGCCAGCAACCGAAACCAAACATCCCAAAATGTACTCTTTACTGATCATCTCAACTCCCTGACCAAGAAGACATCAACCCATGAGGCACTCCATCCAAGCAAGGTGGGAATAATAAAACTCATCCATCTACAATAAAAATAGAGTATCAAATCCAATAAAAATTGGACGGCAACGGTTTACTAACAAATTTGTAACAAAATCAAATGAAAATAACTATCAGAAAGACCTGTTTTATGAATGTATACATTACAACTTTATTGAACATAAAATCCCCCAATTATTCAGATCCTCAATGAAAGTCCATAAAAAGAAACGTACATATTAATATCCAAAATCAGCTGCTGATGGAACATCACAGGCCTAAAATAGGAAAACATTAAAGAAGTTACAACATGCATCAAAAGGAAAGCAAATGCATTTGTTTTAAATAGTAAAGAAAAAGTTGTTCACAAACAAACTCCAACAAAAATCTTATTTTGACGCCAAATGACATGCAAAAGAAAGTTTATATCATTTCAGGTGATTTCATAAATAAGATTAACATGAATCTCTTATATTATATCTCATATAATTTGTGAAAACCTTTGGCGTACATACTTAAACATTAGAAAGATATATTAAGTAGTTACAATATGAATAAAATATATCTACAACATTGACATGCGAGCTCATAAGCATTTTCAGGTGTTCACATGCATATTGACAAAAAAACAGAAAAATCACCTGATTTACAGTTTCTAAATAATCTTCCTTTTGTAAAACACCGTATATCCAATAGATGCATCATCGGAGTGGAATTGCAAACTCAACAAAAACTTAAAAGAATGCACGAGAAAAGAAAATAATAGGCACTCTAAGGAACGGGGCATAAAAAAGAGAAGGGCTCAATTATAGGCAACTATAATTTTCAAAATCCAGCAATAGCTTGCATTTAAAAATGTGTAAATTGTAATCACATTGCTCATATATTACACCTATAGATTTCTTACTGGCTAAAACCCTAGCCTACAAATTCACAATCTTCCACTAATAATAGCATCTGGAAGTCACTTACAGTTCAGCTAGATAGTCCGCATCTCTGTTCCTGTTTCATAATTAATAAACCATGACAGAAATCAAAAGACTGAAATGTCTTGATGATGTAGCTATTTATTAAATCACAGTTCATAAAGCACACAAACAAGATTCAACTAAAGCAACAATCAGATATCAAACCCCCTGCTGGAGATTTTTTCCTTTGTTAAAAAAAAAACACACGGCATCCATGTAAAACAATGAATGATGTCCAATTGAAAGTTTACACAACAAAAAGTGAACTCAAGAGGCTACAACAAGAAAATTTTACAAGTCACAACTTTTGCTATATATAAACCAGAAGTATACATCCAGCACAGGTTTCCTAAAAGAGTAAAACCAAGACTTAATCTACGCGTAGGGAGTTATTATATTTGCAATTATGGTGTAGATAGTCAAAATCCCACGTTTATTTCACCTTGTTTGGTCAGCCATCATCTAGTTTCGTCCTGGCCTACAAGAGAGCAAAGACGGTTGACTGTTAACTAAAAACCAATAGGAAAAAAGACCAAAAAAAATAGTATCTCGTTGGTGAACTTCAAATTTAACTATTGCTGAACAACCTTCATCACGTAGTTTGTAACTACTAAACATTAATCATCACTCATTGCAAAGAATTTCTCCTACAACATCATTACTCATCATCACAAACATCATTATCATTTATCCAATCCACAGCGATTGGGATTTTAGCTACAAAAACTGTTGTGCTACTTCTCTAGATCATTAGATCATAACACTGCTTGAATTATGCATCTACAAATATTTCCTGATTGCTTTCATCCAAACAAACTCTCTTTGATCCCTCCACCACTCTTTTAACCATTACAAACTGCAGAGTGATATCTAGTCTCAAGACTCACAACTGCACACATACATTTTTTTGGGCATAAAAAAATATTATTTGGATCATTCTTGGACATTTTATAAACTTCTCAACAACCCTGAACACGTTTATGCGGCAACAAGCATAATTTTTCATATTATAATAGAAATTAGACTATCTTTGAAAAAAAAACAGATAATTCAAAATTCCATGCAAAAGCAACACAACATTTTTCCAAGGCGAAAAGATTATCCTTGTATTATTCATTTATTTGTAATATTAGAAGTTATGTCCTAAAAGAATTTGGAGGATAAAAAAAATCAAAGGGCAAAGAATGCTCTGGACATTCAAGACACCAATAGCACTAAGATACATTAAATTCTATTCATCAAACAAACAAGGCAAACATGCATTTACAAGTACTCAGTACCAACTGAAAGAACAATCATGAAAATGGATGAATGGAATTATGGAGGAATGTCATGATATGAAGATAACAAGACGAAAAGAGAAATGACTAATACACCAAGATTCCATTTATCACTATCACATCAACTAGTATTACTACCGACTCTAAGAAACACCCAGCATTAAACAATCATATTCCTCACTGAACAGAGAAGTAACATGCTGACTGGGGATAAATTTCGTCCAGTGATTACCAATTGTGGTTACTAACTTACTATGTGAATTTAACCACAACAGATTCTATTTGTCTGGCTAGTAACAAGTGAGAGCTATATCCAACAATAATAACAACTAAATTTAAAAAAAAAAAGCTAAACACAAAGAATTAGGTAAAAGGAGTGCTTAAAATACCTTCGGAGAGCCAACCATAACTCCGAGGAGATACAGATAGCATGGAAGTCATCAACGAAGAAGCGGTGGCGCTGTGCAACGGCAGTAACGAATCCACACATGCGCTCATCTCCACCGGAGATCTAAACAAAAAACGCAATGCCCATCACACAAATCAATTATAGACATAACACAGCCAAATCCAGCCACTGATATTTTTACAACAACAAAGAAACAACTAAGGTTATCAAGCCCTGACAAAATGAACAGACTATAGAGAAGAACATGGCCAAATAAAATAGATGAATATTTATAAAAAATAAAAAAGAGGAAAACTGGTCCCCAAATAGATGATTTGAAGAGCAGACCTGGAAATGCGAGGAATGGAAGAAGGCTTCTGAGAGGGAATGCGGAAGGAAGCAGAACGAGCGGTCTTGGACTGGGATGCCAAAGTGGAGGCCGCGCTGCGAGCGGCAGGTGACCGGAATATGGAGCGGCCGGCCGCGGCGAAGGCGGCCATGGCGGCGGAGGGCTTGGAGACGAGGGTTTTGTGTTTCGCCGGCGACGAACGTGGCAGCTCTTTTGAGAGACTTTTGCGGGTTATCTAATCGGGTCGTTTATCGGGTTTAGTACTGTAATTGGTAATATCCGAAAGGGAAAATGATATTCTCATTAGAGTTTGAGTTTGAATTGATATATATATATATATATATATATATATATATATATATATATATATATATATATATATGTAAAGTTTTACCGGTTCGGGAAGAAAAAATTTCTACCTCGAAGCTTGATTTGAGTAGTCTGATTACAAGAACAACACAAATCTATACTTTTTAAAAAAATTAATCTATCATTCCCCACTCTTGGCCAAATCTAATTGTGGGGCGGTCAGAAATAATCAGTCATGGTTGGATCTGGCTGCAGGGCCTTATGGGCAGCTAGATCTAGCCACCGCCTTCCAAGTCCGACTGCGGTCGACGATGGTAGGGTGGAAGAGGTGGCTGGTGATGGCGAGTGTGCGGCGAATGGTGCGACTGTCTATGGCCGTAGGTGATCTATGGCCTCTGCAACCTCCGCCCGTTCCCTCTCCACCTTCCCCACCCCATCTCCCTCCCCCTTGTCACTATCGCTAGCCCTCCTCCCTCCTCCGACTCCAACTCAACTCCTTCGAATCTTCCTTCGTTGCCTACAACAACAGCGACGCCAACAACACCTGCAACCTTCATCGCCTTATGTCCAACGGCGTCAATGTCGGTGGGATTGGCTACGAGGCGACTATTTTTTACTGTACAAGTGAATCTAACCGTTGTCGGCCAAGTCTGTCCGCCGCCACCCGGCGGCAGTTGGATTTGGTCTGGGGTGGCCAGACATGGTCGCCAATGGTAGACACGGCCGCTCGGTGGCCATCGGCGTCATTGCCCAAGGTTTATTTTTATTTTTTTGAAAATAATAGATATGGGTAGTCCGAATATCAAATCAAAGTTTAGTTTTTTAAAAATAATAGATCTGGACCATCCATCGTAATTGGATGGCGCAGATAAAACTTCGGAGCAAAATTTTTTCTGCCTTTGGTGCACCTCAATGCCTCTCGTGTGTTTGTATATATATATATATATATATTGAGAAACTGAGATGACATGTTTGATAGGATTTAAGAAAATTATGGTTATTTAATCTGTGATTTATGTATTTGCTGGTACTAAATAGTTTTAATTATTATGATGTTTTTATTTCGCTAAATGATAGACGATAAGGTAGTATGATTTATTTCTTTAGTATTTGCGTAACAAAGAATAATTTATTGTAATATACTAAATGTGACCCATTAGCCTCAATATTTTTATTCATCTTCTGGCATCCATTTTTTCTTTTGGTACCCCATACACAAACACCATTTGAAATCATCGCCGCATCCTTGATGAACCTTGTTCATCATAATCTATTTTTATAATATTCATACATCTATCATAATATAAAACGTTTATCCTTTCTTTTTTGGCGTCCACCAAATGGTGCAATCTAATCAATGGCATATAGATACATGCATCGTTGGGTTGCCGCTCTTCTCCCCTCTCGGCTCTCCCGACCGTCTCCAATCGCCGCCGCCCTCCCACTTCACGGCCACGCTTCTGTCCTCCACCGCCCTCGCTACCTTGGCCGCCTCCTCCGTCCGCGTTAACTACCTCGTCGTTGTTGCCTCCAACCCCCTTTCCCTGCTCGCCGCCTGGGCCGCCCCGCCGACTCCCCTCCCCTCGTCCTAATGGGTTCGAAGAGGAAGAAATGGGCGTAAGAGGAGGAGCGGACCATCATCACCAAGTACGCCGAGATGGTCGCCGACGGAGGTGGTGAGGTTGGGGAGAACGGTTTCAACTGCGAAGTGGCCGGTGGCAATTTTGGTGGGCAGATGAAGCGGATGAAGGCCATGAGGGGGTGGATAGCAGGCCCGTGACGGCGCAGCTGGCGAGGTTGGAGGCGACGGAGGAGGAGCGACGGCGGAGGAGGAAGAGGTAGCAAAGATGAGGGACTGGGAGGAGAGGGTGGAGCGGCGGCAGGTGGTGTGGGAGGGTCCTTTGGCGGCCATGACCGGTGGCGCTGCTCGCCCCTACGGGCTCTCGCTGTCAATGCAGAGCCTTCCCCACGTGAATGAGATTGTTCATGCTGGAGACGGAATGGTGGAGAGGATACGGTACCGTGATTGTAATTCTTAACCTGTGCACCAATCTTCCCCTGCCTTATGTATTTTTATCAATCTTTTGGCATGTCTTTTTGAACGTAGTAGTTCCATGGAATTTGGTTTTTCATTTTTACAATTCATGTGCAAAATATTGGCTTCAATTAACTGTGTCAATGAGTTGATACACAACACATAGATGTCCACGAATCCATACAGCTCGATTGGGAAATAATTAACTGATAAAGAAAGTGTTCCATTGTTAGTGGACGAGATCTCTAAAATCATAAATAAATAAGCCCAGTTGATAAAATTGGGGATATAACCGATCAAATGATTTTTTTCACTCCATCGTGCACATTGAATTTTTTAAATGTAAGCATCAAATAGACCAAAGTGATTGCCTCATTAGCTATTTGTCATATATGTGAAATGAGTTGCTATAGAACATCTGGTCTTATCAAATATGGAGATGTCGAGTCACTTCATCTTTCTAATCTTCTATTTGTTTTCTTTTCAAATTTCTTTTGTCCTCGCCGTCTTCGTCGTCTTCCTCACCTCAGTTGGCTCTGTCGTTCTGTGGCTCATAAATTAGGTTGAAGATAGTTTGAGCCAATGAGAACAATTCCTATGGATTTTTACAAAGTCTCATATCTTTTATTCATATGCACTACTATCAATGCTTCAATTCCAACTTAGACATTCTGTGTTTACGTTTGAGCATTGTACCGTACAGCACAACTTTCATTTGGTAGCCAGGACCATACTGCTTTCATCATACTCTTTGGTTTAGTATGACTTTATGATTTTCACATGGTTAATGTTGCCTGCAGGCAGCAAAGATGTAGCCTTTTACAACACTCAAGCATGACTAGAATCTGATGGTGAAGACGATATCTATAATGTTCATGGAGGTAGAAGTTTCTTAGTTATTCTTGTATCTGTACTTCATTAAATATACTTGCTGTCAAGTATTTCAATAATGTTGATTAGTGAAGGTTTGAATAAATGAATCATTGCAATATCTTTATTATCTGCAATGTAGTTATCTTCTACTTATATTTTGTTGATTATTTTCTATTCATATATTGTAAAATATGCTCTCAATTTGATAAGTTCATGTTCATAAGGTTGGAAAACAGGGACACATGATCGCTTTGATAGAATTTTATATTGGTAACCCAACGAAAATATTATATTCTTAATTAGAAAATCAAAGATAGCTTCATCATTTGTCCAAGTGCTTCTACCTGTACTTACTCTCATTAGATCTCCATCCTTCTAATTTTCTCACTTGCCCATTCTTAGGAATGTTTTGATACCAAATGCTTGTGATATTGTTTTATACTTTTAAATTTGCTGTCCATTACGATGCAATGAAGTAAGGATTACCTTTCATACATGTAGTGGGTTTCTTTCATTTGATTGTGTGATTGTAATATGTCCTCCAAAACGTTATTGGTCTATTGCTTAAATTTACAAAGCTCTTATTTTTTCAGGTGTGCATCACTTCATTTTAAAAAATAGTGAACTTTACAAAAGGCGATCAATAATGGCCGGTTTGGCAACACAGATTTTCACAATTCTCAGTCCTTTCAAATATATGGCCATGGCCATGTCAAGAAAAGCGAGGGAAGTCTACCTTCAGCTATTTCATGAATCACTTCCCTCTTGGTGTTGAAGAATAACAATTTACCAAAAGAGCCACTCGGTGCCTCTTTCATATAAAAGGCTTCTTGGAAACAACCACCATGGCACATGTTAAGTTTCTATTTGGTCTCAAATGCCACCTCATCTGCTTCAATGTCCTCGACCCTGCTGTCAAGTTCGGTGATGAAATTGAAGGTTTGTCTTTTTTTACTGGCAATCCTTTGTTAGGTGCCGCCTATATTGTTGATGGTTTTTTATCATTGTTTTTGAGTGATTGTTTTTCTAGAAATGAGGCAAGGGGGTGACTGTTGGAAGCTAGGTTGAAATGGATTACATATAGAGACAATTAGAAAGAAGTATTGCGTTATGAAGAATTATTTCACCACTATGTTATGTTCTTGAATGGGCATTGATCCACTTTTACTTTTATGTGATTCATGCTTACTAATTAGAGAACTCCTATTCATTAGTCATGTATTTGTTTATATAATGTTTATGTCACATTTTAGTTAAGACATGCAATGCACATTTTTGAATCTTAGAAATATTTGAGTTTGTGATTATATTTAGAAAATAATCCTATATATTTATGTTTTTTATTGAATGATACAATTGCACTGTTGATAGCACATATATCTCACAAATTATTTTGCTTTGATTATTCTATTCTTGCAGGAAATTGATAGTATGTCCTTGGTGGTAGACTTAGTGGTACATTTCAGTACATATTTTGAAGTTCATTTGATGAGATTTGCGTGATTTAGATAGTTGAAAAATTTTAAGAAAAGGGCACGCTAAGAGATTGTAACCATACAGCCCATTATGAATCATAATTTCAAAAGAAGGCAGCAAAGAAACTAGATGACAACTATTTTTTCATTATTTTTTGCTCTTTCCATTACTACAGATTGCGGTTATTTACGATTTTTTTCCCACTACTACAAGTTGATTGGTGAATTTTTTTATTAAATACCAAGTATTAGACACTCCAGACAAAAGCATTCTTAGAAGAAAATTTTTCCATTACTTGCAATTTTTATACTTCTCGATGACAAGTCTTTTTTATCTTTTTCAGGAGGACATACTTTTAGTTTAAGCTTGAGTGGCAATGTCAACCTGAGAAGGTCGGGCTACAGCGAGAATTTGGATGTTGGCAGCATGGATGAGAATAAGGAAGTGGTACTACTGCTTGGCAAATTCAACTCTTGAAGTATTCGGTTTTTTTCTCTCAATGCATTCGAGATTTTATGTTTTATAAAGATCTCAGAGTTTCAGTGTTTGTAAGCATGACAATAGTGATATGCTATCATTCCCCAGCTCTACCTTTTCATTCTTCAATCATCCACTTTTTTATTGTATTTTGGAAATAGTTGCCTATCTTATGTTCTTATGTTTGCTTAATGAGGGCGGACAGGTTGGTTCCAAGATGTTCTTAGGGGTTTACAGTTTTCTTTTCCAATTTAGATGTGAAAGGGACAAGCAGCGGCGTATGCTAATTTGTTGAGCTTCTACATGCTAAGATGAGTTACCAGAATGACTCTTCATATGGAATCTTGACCTTATGGGTACTGCTACATGATGTTGATTTTCCATAATTGATGGAATTTTGAAACTTAGTCAAAACGTCAATCTTGAATGTACTGCATTTAGTAAACAATAACGATGTGTCTGATCTTTGAGTCAACCTTTTTAAATTCCCGAAGATTAATCATATAGGGATGACAAATGATAATTCTCACAAAAGCTATTCTCATGTAGACAGTGGCATATAGCCACCATATGGATGTGCTATCTCGTTTGTTCACTTGAAGAGAACCTTTGTAGTACCACCTCCTTCCCTAATGTCCAAGAATATATACCAGAGATGGATGATGAATAGGGGTGGGCGTGGACGTCCGAATTTGTCCGTCTGTCCGATGTCCGAAGAATGTTTAACCGAATTTGACCGAATTAAAACAAACCAAACATGGATATTTTTTTGTCCGACCAAACGACCGACTGAGTGTCCGATATTTTATATCAATAATATAATGTCTTCAACATTTGTAAGACTAATATTATAGTGTATAAAAATTTTAAAATATAAATATACAGTAAAATTAATTAAGTTTATACATAAAATTGATATTTAATATCTTAAATATCAAAAATGACATACATATAAAAAGGATAAAAGTCACTCTTATATTGTAAAACCCGTGACTCGAGTCAGGGTTTTACGTTACCGAACCAGTCGGTTCGACTGTTGGTTCGAGTCGAGTCAGTTTCATGAACCGCGTGCTGAGTCGAGACCAGCCGTGAGTTATGAGCGATGAGAGTCAGGTGTACCTGAATATATGATGATAACGTCGAGAAGATGGTGAGATATGAGTTATCAGAATATATGAAAGTATGCAGTATTTTTTTCTTTTTATATGTTTGATCGTAGAAATAGTTTTAGGCCGAATAACGCATTAGGACGCGTTTGATTATATTCGGGTGGGTTATTAGTTATAGAGCATGCCATTTGGATGTTGTTGTGTTTGTTTTATTTTATGTAATTTTTCCATATTTTTCTAGAATTTTTTTAGAATTTATTACGAACTAGTTATTATTTTGACTCGAGTCAGAATCGAGTCAATGCTATTTACGAACTGCCACTACAGCATTTCTTCTCCCTCCCGACCATTCTCACCCAAACCCTTGCCGCCGCCCCTGTTCGCGCGCCACCGCCGCCACGGCTGACGCCGCCTGGCCGCCGATCAACGCCGCCCTGCCCCGCCTTGCCGTCGCCGTGCCGCCCCGACCAACCCCGGCCACCGTCGCGCCGCCACGACGCCGGAATCGCCCCACGAAGCCACTTGGTCGTCGCCACTCCGGGCCGGATTCCGCCGCCGTCCGGGCCGCGCCGCCGCCGCTGTGACCCCGACGACCACCCCCTCGCCGTCGCCGACATTTCCCCCACCATCCCGACCGTCGTCGAGGCCGGCCGGAGCCCGGATCGGAGAACGCCGCCGCCGCCACCCACTTTCGACGCCGCCGCAGACGGCCATCGCCGCCTCGGTTACCCTGTTTGACACCACCATCGGACCAAGCTCGTCGAGCTGGTGCCGATAGACCCCCTGATTGCCCCGTCCCGAATCATCGCCGGAAAACCGTCGGAATCCGCCGGGAAACCGCCGACACTCGCCGGAAAACCGCCGGAACCGCCGGAAAATTGGATTCGTGGGAAATTCGCCGGATCATCCGCCGAACGCACCCGGTCCAATCTGATCGGACTTCGGACGCCGCTAGGTGCCGAATTCGAGTTTCGAGCCACGAAACGGAAACCCTAGCCGTCGCCGATTTTCGACGAGGCGAGGTATAATTTATTTTAACTTAATTAATTGAAAGTATTGATTATTAGAATTGCATGCTAGGATTGGTGAATTGTGTGTTATAATAATATATATAAATGTAGATTTGATTAAGGATAAAATATGAAATTTGTTTGATTAAGTGGTGTTAAAAATGGAGGCTAAGAAACTAATTAGGGTAACTAGGTAATGATCATGATCTAATGCAAACTAACCTAAGTAGACTTGCTAGAATTGATATAGGTTGATGTGTGTTGATTGATGCGTGATTGTGTTGATTGTGTGTGTATGCTATAGGATGTGTGATTCATCATGTGGGCGTTAGTTTTTAGCTTGATTGTGTAGGTACGGTGTAGGAGCTCGCTGCCTAGGCGCGTGGACCCGTTTGGAGCTTCTACCAGGTCCGTTTAGGACTCGTTCTCTATTTTACGCTATTCCATTGTGTATTTGATTTATCATGTGCAGGACGAGTTAAGTGGCGTTTTATCGGATCCCACTTAACTCGGGCCATTTAGCCAACAGTTCTTTTTCCGGATTAATAACCCTCGAGGATGAGATCCCTCGAGTTTGTTTTCGAACTTCAGATCCAGCTCACGTTGCCTTCGGGCCTATTGTATAAATCCCAACCCAGACCTATATATATGTATAGTTTTCGTGTTTTTGTGAGAGATTGAATGAGGGAAATCCGACTACCGTGCTACGCGAGCGGGCACGTGTGGGTCGATAGTGGGCTCTGGAATGGTGTACAAGCCGTTTCATTCCCGAGGGATCCTGACAACTCCACCTTTGAGTTCCTCAAACCCGGAGAAGTGTGGAGGTTCACGGGTACTGCATTGCAGCGCATGTCTAGACTTGTGGTTTCAAAGGGTACTGAAGGCGACTGCCCGAGAGTACTCGGCCTTCGTGCTCAAGGCCAGGAGTAATATGGAAGGTGCAGAGGGCGGAAAGGAATGAGATTTGACGCGAGAAGCAATAGAGAAATGGCCGAGGCATGAGAATGTGAAAGATAGGGGGACGCTGTCGACCCGAGGGCGACGGCTCCCGTATGTGCCCTGATGAGAGTTCTTGAGGAAGTATATGGTTTTGATTCAACAGGAGAGTTTGCTCTCCTGTGCCAGATTGATATTAGTTATTTTCCGGGCCGGTAACACTCGTTACTGACGGTTTTTCTATATATATGTAGGTGAGGAATGCGAGCGATGAAAGCTGTCGGGACTGCGGAGGAGCAGCATGGAACCGCGCACACATGTACCTGCCGCGTGTAACGTATATTAATGGTGTGTTATTGCTACGTGAATGATAATTTTGATGTGTTTGTTTAGATAAATTGCTTGATATGAAATGAATGGATAAATGTGAATGAGTAGTGAGTTTGGAGTTCAGACTCGGCTCAGGTAAAAACGAATGAGATAATGGTTGAATGTCATGGTAGATTAGTATGTGTTACCGTATTTTTATAAAATAGTATATATTTTCTTTTGGTTTCTCATTTATTATTTTGTCTTGTCTTTGCTTGTACATCATAGCATGCATGTAGGACTACGTTAGAACCCACGCATCCCATCTATGCATTTCATGTTTGCATCTCCATCTTGAGACACCGAGGGTAGATCCGGGTCGGCTTAACCGAACCCAGTAGATTAGCGAACGGTTCGGTCGCCGGTGACATTTCCGGGTCGGTTCACGGGTGAGCCGAAACGGGTGTTACATATATTTAGGAATTTAGAACTATACATTCACATTAATAATCATATCAAACCACTTACAATTGAGTTAAAATGCTTTAAATTTTTAAAGTCAAACAAAAAATAATCTATGTATAGAAACTTTAAAATAATCATTAACAACAAAATATAGTCCAATATTGCATATACTTCAAAGATAAAATATTGTAATAATTGATTCTTCATCTAGTTCACCTCCATTAAAAAAATACAAAAAAGTTAATTATTCATGTTTTATATCCTCTTTATTTTATAATTAGGATATTTCCCTCCAATATAAATGAATAGTTTCATAACTTTCAGTTCCCTCAAACTTCTTTTCACAATAACGACAAATAGGAGATGTTCCATTCTTCTAATATTTTCTATCAAAATAAAAATAGGTGCATACACTGAATGTTATTTTTCTCTTTATTAATAATGTACTGTTCATATATTCTTCTTCTTTAGCAATCAAATTTTTGCTATCATTTTCACCTCTACTTTGTTCAGTTACATTTAATAATAAACTTGTATGATCCATCTTCGAAAAAATATATCACATTATAAACATAATGTAAAACCAGTGATCTGAGTCAGGGTTTTATGCTTATGAACCAATCGGTTCAATCGTCGGTTCAAGTCGAGTATGTTTTAGAATACGTGTACTGAGTCGACGCTGGTCGGGTGTATGAGCCATGAGGGTCATGCGTACCCAAGTATATGATGATAACATCAAGAATACAACAGAAAAGAATGAGTTATCAGAATATATGAGAGTATGCTAATTATTTTTATTTTATATATAGTTGATCGTAGAATTAGTTTAGGCGTTTACTGCATTAGGACGCGTTACGGGGAATTTGGGTGGGTTGTTAGTTATAGAATATCATTATGATGTTGTAGTGTTTATTTTATTTTATGGGATTTTTCTGATTTTATGGATTTTTTTAGGATTTATTCCGAATTAGTTATTATTATTGACTCGAGACATGGGTGAGTCAAGTTTTATTTACGATATTGCCATCAATCAAACCCCCAACCCATTTTCTCTTCCCCGTCCACGTTGCGCCGCCCCCTTGTCGTGGTTGCCGCAGCCGTCGACATCGCCCTGCTGCCGATCGTTGTCGCCAGGCCCTGCCGCGGCGTTGCCGTGATGCCATGAGCGCCGTCGCCATCGCCCGACCTCCACGACGCTGGAATCGCCGCTCCTCGTCGATTCTGCTGCCGATTACCCTCTGCTCGAGTCGTCGATTTCGCCGCTGGCGACCGCCCCCGCCGCCGTCTACACACCTCTTTGACATTGCCAACCCTCCCATGGCCTTCCCTGACAAGAGCGGAGCCCATTGCCGCCCAGGCCGGCCGGATCTAGTCACCCACCACCGACCGCCTCTGTTTAGCCATTTTCCGGCGAGCCGCCACCTCCGCCGAGCACGTCGACGTTGTAAATGCGTTAGGCTAGGCGCGCCGATTCCAATGGTTCTAGCAGACGTTCTTTGGCAGTGCAAAGCGCGGCGGCGACGGAGGCAACGGCGGCGCAGAGAGTTTCGGACTGTCTGCGGACACTGCTTGGGCCCGACGGACAATTCGATGTCTGAAATCGGTCGAACAAATTTTGTCCGACAAAATTTCGGACAGACGCGGATAATAATTCGTCCGACCGATGCCCACCCCTAATGATGAATATGAATGGCGATCAAATAAATATTATCTATCTCATTAAAAGTATCTTATACGAGTTTATTTACTATTTTTGTTTTTTCCTCGATAATTTATTTATGTATTTTTGCTTTACTTTGAGTGTTGATTATGAACTATTGCATAGTGACATTTTTGTTGTGAACAAGTCTCAAAATTTGTCACGATAACATGAAAAGGTTGTCAAATGAACTGCCTTTGTGTAGTTTGTGTATTATTCATATTTTTCTAGCAGTCTTATGAGTTATTCATCGCTCAAAGTTATTATCAGCAATTGTGATATTAAATTATGATTGTTCTTTTTTAATAGATACATCAGAAATGAGAATTGTACCGAGTTTGAAAGGATAATTTGGCATGTGATTCTGTATGTAAACGTTAGTTTGAAGTACGTAGATATGTATCATCCATTATATATATAAAATTATTTTTATCATAATATGATATTTTCTATTACATAGAAAATTTTAATGTTAAGAGAATATTTTAAAAATATTTGTATTGTAAAGAGAATAGTGATTCCCGCCCCTCGCCCTCCCGCCCCCGCCCTCCCACCTCCCGCCCTCCCCGCCTTCCGCCCTCCTGCCCCTGCACCGGCCCCTTACCCCTCCCGCCGCTGGCTCTCCCCCCCACCCCCCTTGAGGCGGCAACAACACTGGCCAGCGGGCGGCCTACGGCCAGGTCGTCGGCGGTGGCGCGACGGGGGGAAGGAAAAGGGCTACGACAATTTCTTAATAAAAATAGTACTTGCACTTGACTCGAGTTAATATTAAGAAATAAATTTTAAATAAAATCATAATAAAAATATGACTCGATCCCCATTAGAGTCATTATTACGAAATAAATTTTATTAACTCGAGTCAATTAAAAAAATATTAAAAATAAAATATCATAAAATAAAAACTAGACTCACTCCCGACTCGAGTCAATATTACAAAATAAATTTTTAAAAAATAAAATAATTTAGTAATAAAAACTAGATTCGCTCTAACTTGGGTCAATATTACCAAATAAAAAAATCGTAATAAAAACTTGACTCGCTCTCGACCTAAGTCATTATTACGAATATATTTTTAAAAAATAAATTTTATTGACTCAAGTCAATTTAAAAAATATATTAAAAATAAAATACCATAAAATAAAAACTATACTCGCTCCCAATGAGAGTCAATATTACATAATAAATTTAAAAAATAAAATAATTATTACAAAATTATTTTATTTTTAAAATTTATTTTGTAATATTAACTCGAGTCGGGAGAGAGTCCAATTATTATTACAAAATTATTTTATTTTTTTAAAATTTATTTTGTAATACTGACTCGAGTAGGGAGAGAGTCTAGTTTTTATTTAATGATATTTCTTTAATATTTTTAAATTGACTCAATTCAATAAAATTTAATTTTTTAAAATTTATTTAGTAATAATGACTCTAGTTGGGAGCGAGTCAAATTTTTATTACTGAAAATTATTTTTTAAAAAAATTATTTCGTAATATTGGCTTGAGTCGGGAACGAGTCTAGTTTTTGTTATAAAATTGCCAACGACCTTTCATTCCCCCTCACTTCTATTTTGTCGTGCCACCGCCAACGACCTCGTCGCCGGCCGGCCGATGGCCAGTGCTGTCGCTGCCTCGGGGGGGGGGATGCGTTGGGGGATGATGTCGTCCGACCCACCCAACCATTCCGACATGCCCGCCCGCCTGACCACGCCCATCGCCCCATAGCATGACCACCACCACCCTAGGCGGGCGGGGGTGGCAGCAGTTAGAGGGGCGGGTGGCTTGGGTGGCCGTGGCCACGTGCCCGCCCCAAGCCGTGGCAGCTCCCCCTACCCCTCCGTCATTGTGGCCCCCTGCCTGCCTGGGGGATGGTGGTTGTTGTGACAGGGGCAGTTGGCAGCAGGGGTGGTGGTCGTGCTATGGGGAGGTGGCTTGGGGCAGGCAGGGGGTCGCGGTGGCAGGCCGTGCCAGGGGAGCCTTAGCGGGGTGGCGGGGGTGGTCAGTCACAGGGTGGCGGGCGTGTCGGATGGGTCAGACGGGTCGGGTGGGTCAGCAGGTCGCCGGGTGGGCTTGATTGCCCGTGGGCCATTGGATTTCATCTAACGGCCCACGAGCCATGTACTGCAATGCGCTGCCAAAATCAAGCAGCCCATTGCAACCTTCCTCTCTCTCTCTCTCTCTCTCTCTATATATATATATATATATATATAATATATTACAGTGCCTGATGCGCGTCCCTCGTGAACCTGAGTTTTGTTGAACTATATTTTTGTTCGTCATCATTCACGAAAAGAACAAAGCAAATTTTGTCGTTATTTTTTCACTGGCTAAATTACAATGTATAAATGATTCTTTATGCCGTCAAAGTGGGTTATTACAAAATCGACCAGGGAAGGAGAACCAAAAAAGATGAAAATTTTACTAAAACTAAATCAGAAAATCATAATTATATAAGATAAACATTTATTGCTTAAAATTGAAGTCAATTAAACTAAATGTAAACCTAGCATAAGATCAGAAACAAATTCAAAAATAACATTTAAAACATTTAAATGAGATGGGGGAGAGAACATAAAATAAAAATTGTAAATATGAATTTCTATAATTTATGGAGTGTGAATTCCGATAACCTAAATTGTGAATATTTAAAGCCTTTATTTATTGTTTATTTGCTTTTGTTTAACTTTCATTAACTTAGAGATTGTTCTTTTTGTTCTCTTCATAATTTACATTGTTCTAGTTTTAGTAAATTGGTTAAAAATAACTTAATTTGCCTACAAATATCATTTGTTTTTACATTACTAAAATTTATAAATTGATTCGTACGTATATTTCAAAACACAACATATGCATATTCATATGATTAAACATATTTATGGCAATAAACAATATTGCCGAAACGTGCTTAATTACTTGAAACAAACACAAAGACATATTTTATATCAATTATGACGAAGCTATTGAGGCTCGTAAAGATGGTTTGGGAGTCTAGGAGCAACAATGACATCCAGAGGAGTTGCTTTGGGCATGGTCACACCCAATCCTTCGCTCATGTCCACAGCTTCATCCCCTTGAGTCGCGATGTCGAAGCTGTGAAGAAGGCGAGCCAGTGTCAAATGCATAACTTGGACTGCAAATGAGATTCCTGGGCACATCCTCCTACCGGCCCCAAATGGAATGAGCTGGAAATGTTGTCCTCTGAAATCCACATCTTTGTGGTTGGTTAGGAACCTCTCTGGCTTGAACGCAGATGGCTCCTCCCACACAGTAGGGTCTCGGAGAATCTTCCACAGGTTGAACAAGACTTGTGTGCCTGCTGGGACATGGAAGCCTCCAATGTTGCAGGCTTCCATTGCTTCATGAGGCGCTGAAAGTGGTGCAGCAGGGTAGAGGCGCAGGGTTTCTTTGACAATAGCTTGAAGGTAAGGAAGGTTTTCAATGTCTGATTCATCCACATTTCTTTCCTTCCCCACGACACCATCCACTTCTTCTTGTGCCTTCTTTAGGACAGGGCGGCTCTTTAGTAGTAGAGAGAGTGCCCATGTCATTGTAACATATGTGGTGTCGGTTGTGTTGTGAAAACCAGGTAATTCTCACCAAAGATAACCAGTTCACTTTGAGAACTATTACCTAGATGACTAGCATGGAAACTATTGTACTAAAAATTACCCCAAGATAAAATTCCCAGGACAGTGTGGTGGGACACACGGTCTGCTTAAAAACCAACTCATAGACAAAATTTTATCAAGTAATTTAAATAGCACAATAATTAACAACTATACCTGACAATAACTATTAAATAGACATAAAAGGAACAAAAAGAATACCGAAATTTAACGAGGCTTACGTCCTCGGACACTACAAAAATACTTTGCCCAACCCAGCATTGGACAACATACACCGAACTTTCTCCAGCAAAGTTCGATTCATTCGCTCTGCCACCCCATTCTGCTGTGGTGTACTTTTGACTGTAAAGTGTCTGACAATACCTTTATCTTCACAGACCTTTTGAAATGGATCATTTTTGAATTCTCCACCATTCTCTATATGAAGACGTTTGACTCTTCTGCCTGTTTGAGTCTCCACCATCTTTTTCCATTTCCGGAAAATTCCCAACAGTATATACCCAAACTCTCCGGGAAAAATCATCAACAAGGGAAATATAATAGTGTTTACCTCCCAATGAAGTTGTCTTGGAAGGCCCCCACACATCTGAGTGAACATAATCCAAAATACCCTCAGTATCATGGATTGTTGTTCCAAATTTCACCCTTGTTTTGTTCCCTTTGATACAGTGCTCACAAAAATCTATTTTACAAGCCGGAGCTCCTTTTAATAATCCTTGATCTATCAATAGTTTCAAAGATTTTTCTTCAGCATGCCCTAAGAGCATATGCCATAACCTGGTTGCTTTTAACTCTTGATCATCGGTAAGAGTTGTTGTCGTTGCTGCTTCCCCAACAATTGTACTACCCATAAAGTAATACACATTGTTTCTTTTTCGGATCCCCTTCATTATCACAAGTGCACCAGAGATGATCCTCATTATCCCATCTTTCACCCTTACTTCGAAATCTTTTGACTCTAAGGTTCCCACAGAGATGAGATTCTTCATCAAATTTGGCACGTAATGAACACCACTTAAGATTCTGGTTGATCCATCATGATTCCTCAAGTGAATTGAACCAACTCCATATGTGACAAGAGGGGCATTATTTGCTGTGTAGACAATTCCACCCTTTAGTTCTTTAAAATCAAAGAACCATTCTCAATTGGGCGTCATATGATGGCTACAAGCAGAATCTAACAACCATGTACTAGAATTGCTAGTTGATGCAACAATTAAAAGATCTGAGTCTGTATCATCATACTCAGCAACATTGGCAGTAGCTTTTTCCTTATCAGATTTGCCTTTATTTTTCAGCTTCGGATAATCTTTCTTCCAATGCCCTTTTTCTCGACAAAAGGTACATTCATTTTTACTTGGTTTGGACTTTGACTTTGACCTTCCCCTTCTTCCTTTGTTCTGACTCTACGGTCAGCCTCTATCCACAACAAGAGCTTCTACTTCTGCACTTGTATTTTCTTGCTTTTCTTTCTTTCTTAATTTATAACTATACAAGGCACCAGTTACTTCACTAAGAGACATAACAGCCTTCCCATGAAGTAGAGCAATTTCAAGAAACTCAAATTTATAAGGAAGTGATCCCAACAACATCAGAGCCAAATCTTCATCTTCAAAAGTCACGTCCATATTCACCAGATCAGTTACTAGCTGATTGAGGAGAAGTAACTACAAACAAATTAGTTATACATGCTTATTATATCTCACCAGAGCAGTTGCCTTCATGGTGAGCACAGGATCACAATCAGTCACCGGAAAACAATCGATCATGGACAGCATCACGTCGATGAGGTCCTGGCCGGCCGTAGCCCCCATCGTCGTCCTCCGGCGTCGATGCTCCTCGATCCATCCAGTCGCTAGCGAGTCGAGCTTCCTCTTCGTCTCCTTCATGGCTCGAATATACCCTCCAATGTCCAACCACTCCAAACATGGAATTGCATCCGAAGGAACCATAGCCCCCATCAAATAGAACAAGCTCTCAACGGCCGCCTTATACTCACCGGCCTCGCCGCCTCCGTCCGTGTCCTCGCCGTAGTAACGCTTCCCAGCCACCATCATGGCCACGTTATTGAAGGTGAGATCGGCCAGCCTCTCCTTCAACTCCACCTTCACCGGCCGCCGGTGGTTCTTCTCCCAGAGGTGGTGCAAACACCTAACGCTCAAGCTCACCTCCATGGCTCTGATATGCTTCATGAGTTCGACTTGCCGGCCGGAGAGGAGTTGGACGGTGGCCAGCTTCCTGGCCTCGCGCCAGTAGGGGCCGTATGGGGCTAGGCCAAACATGGTGTAGTTGTAGGCCATGAACTTGCCGGCGGCGAGGAGGGGCGGGTGGCGAGGGCCTTGTCGTGGACGGTGAGGCACTCCTTGGCCACCTCCCAGCTACTGACCACCACCGTCCGGCGCTGGCCTATCCAGAGAGTGATGGCGGGGCCGTAGCTGTCGGCCATGGCGCCGAGGGTCCTGGCCAGTGTTTGCTTCCCTCCGAGAAGGTGGAGATGGCCTAACACAGGCCATCTTCCTCTTGGTTCTGGTGCTTCTTTGGATCTAGCTATTTGTTTTCGTTGTTTTTGTAAGACCAATTTTGGTGGGAACCTAAAGATCAGAAAGGAAGTGGTGATCACGAGGAGTGCAAGTATTAATGGTTGAAGTGGAAGAAGCTCCATGTTGTTGGGAAGGGAATGAGGTATAGATATTGTGCCAGTTAGCTATCGAGGGTGCTTGTTTGTAAGGTTTATATTGAGAAGTATGGTTTTTGTTTCCTCAAATAGACTATATATGGTGACGTTCTTTGATCTTGCATTTCCAAAACAAGTCAGAGAAAATTAAAATCGAATTATAAAAGACTGCTTGCCGACATTGTCAACTATGAAGATATGATTCGGATGCTAGTGCTGATTTCCATGCCCATCCCCTCCAATCAGTGGCCAGAAAAGTACATTCCTTATCACCGCCTTGATTCTTAACTAGGTCGGGTTGACTTTTTACCCGCCGGGGAAAATAGCTCCTTCTCAACCACTCTTGTCTCAGCTGCTGGTTTGGATTCAGTCATATCAATTATTGAATTTAAGATTATTGCAAGAGAAAAAAAGAATTTTCTTAATGATCTTATATATGAATTTCTATAATTTATTGAGTGCAAATTTGATATCTTAAATTGTGAATATTTAAAGCCTTTATTTAATGTTCATTTACTTTTGTTTAACTTTCATTAACTTAGAGATTGCTCTTTGTTCTTTTCATGATTTGCAATCTTTTAGTTTTAGTATATTGGTTAAGAATAACTTAATTTTCAGAGAAATGACATTTGTTTTTACTATACTAAAATTTATAAATCAATTTTTGAACTTGAGAGTAATATTTTAAAACACAACATATTCACATACGTATATATGATTAGACTTATTTATGACTGTTGGCGTATATGATAGAGATACACTTATAATGATGTGTCCCATCTAAATTTAAATAAATATATCTTATAAATTTTATGTATATATATATATATATATATATATAATATCCTTATTAGTTAAGAAATATAATTATCATTTCTTCTATATAAGGATAGAGACGTATAAAAAAATAGTATCATGCAGAATTATGGAGAAGGAGAGATAGGTTGTGAAAATATATTTAGTTCTATTAATCAAACCTTGATCTTAGAAAACTTGAAAAGTAAATTGAAGACTTAGACATCCTACATCAATCTAGGTATTTTTTTATTCTTATTTTAGCTCTAATTAATTATATTAATATCTAATTTTGATGTCAGAGCCTATAAAAGATGTTCTAGTCTAAGATCATAAAGAATTATGATAAAAGATTTTTTCCAAATCTGCAAATTATTTTAATTTCTCGTAAATAAAATATTATTACTTTTACATGCTTCTTTTATGGATTAAAATTATATGATTATTTAGACCCATTTTTTTTATCAAATTCTATTAGATCTATCCTCATCCATATGTAAATTGTCTCATTTTTTTTTCTTTTTTACAAGAATTAACAAGCATCTTGTTATTTTTAAATTGAATTTTGTTTTGAATTATTTCATATCTCATGATTATAAATCAATAATCATTATTTAATGTATGAATAATTGACATGTATTTTTTAACTTAATTTTTGTAATCAAATTAAAACTAATTAATAAATATCATGTTTAGATCATATTTTAATTGATTATTTGTTATGTGATAAGCTTGATATGCTTTATTTCTAATTATATATTCTATTTTATATATATATATATATATATATATATATATATATATATATATATATATATATATATATATATATATAAAACACCCCATTTTGGGTCACCCGTGAACCGACCCGAAAATATCACTAGTGACCGAATAGTTTACTAATTGACTGGATTCGTTTAAGCTGACTCGGATCTGCCCTCAACGTCTTAAGATGGAAGTGCAAACATGAAATGCAGGAGTGGGAACAATTGGGTTTGAACGTAGTTCTACATGTATGCTATGATGTGCAAGCAAAACAAGACAACACAACAAACAAGGAATCCAAATGAAATTTATTAATTTTTAGGGAAAAATGGATCGAGTTTTTTTTAAAAGTGCAATAGAGGCCACCCTGCAAACAGTAAACATCATATAATTTTATCAAAAGGCATCAAAACATTATCCAAACATTTCATTTTCCATCACATTCCTAGTTTACCCGATTCGGTCTTGTCCATGTCCATCTACCCGACCAGATGTGACTGTGTCCGCCCTCAACCCCGTTCACATGTCCGCATTTGTCTGTCTGATCAGTCGTAACCGTGATCGTGTCTTTATTTATTTATTTATTATTATTATTATTTATTTCTAGTTATTTATATATTTATCAATTATGATGAATGATTATATGATTATTTATTGTTATTGATGATATATTTACTTATTAATATTAATTTTATCCATGTTTATCAAATTTTATTTATTTATTTATTTATTTGTTCACTCCGGCATATTTTATTATTTATTTGTGTTTAATTATACATTCATGTATTTGATAGCTATAATGTTATTATTCATGATTAATTAATATCAACTATTAATGTATTTATTTATTTATCAGTTTATTTATTTATTCATTATTTACTTACATATGTGTTATTATTTACATGTGTTTAGCCACATACTTATATAATATAATTTTGTTGTCATTTTGTGATAAATATATTATTTATTTTTTCATGTCTTTATTATTTATCTATTTATTTATGAGTTTATTAATTAATTAATTTATTATTTATTTATTGGTCACTTTCCTTATTATGCATCGACTTTGTGTGTCAAATGTTTATTGTTCATTGTTGTGATATTATTGTTGATGTGAGTGCACACTACGATCATGCATCATATAGGATTGTCTGTATTTCACTCACATACTAGGTTCCGACGTAGGTCTTGGAGTCCGAGCTCATCGTAGATCCTGTCAATCACTTGAGGCTTGGACTGCAAGTCCGTTAGGATTTTCTTTAGATTTATCGCTTACTCTATTGTGGATTTGATTTCCAAATTGTAGGCACGTTTTGAGTGGTTGCTTGATGAGACCCTATTTAACACGGGCCATCTAAACGTATTTTAGTTTTAAAATTAATAACTCTCGAGGATGAGATCATGTATGTTATTTTCAAACTTAGTTTCACCTCACGTTGCCTTTGAGCTTATTTACTTGATTCCCTTCCCACCCCTATATATAATTTTTATAGAATTTTCAGTGAGCCAAGAGTTAGGTGAATTTGACCTCGCATATACTATGAGCGGGTTCATACGAAGGTTGCAACGGTTGCTGGATTAGTGAGATGGTTATTCTATTCCAGAGAGATCTTAACATCTCTATGTCTTGAGCTTCCTCACACTCAGAAAGATGTAGAGTAGATGGGTACTGTTGTATACAGTGCATGTCTATACTTATATTATGAAAGGATACTGAAAGTGACTCCTTGAGAGTACTCGGTCATTGTGCTCTTGGCTAGGAGTTGTATGGGAGTTTGGAGAGGGCTTAGGATATGTGTTTTTCCTGAGAGTGAGATCAAATATTGCCAAGAGAGGCATTTGCCGAGAGTGGTACAACTCCAATTCAATTTGGGATACTATAGAATTTGCAGCTTGATGACTCCTTAGTAAATGCTCTTTAAGTGTTCCCATAGAGATTATATTTGGTTTTTCTTTACTGTGGAAATTAGCTTCCACTTTACAGTTTGTGTTAGTTATTTTTCGGACCAATGATATTCATTGCTTATATTTTTTATATTATATAAGTAAGTCTTGTATTCCTAGGTGTCAAGTCGGCCTTGGTGGAAGGACAAATAAATGCTATACACACTTGTGCTCACTGTGCCATTTTTTTTTGTGTTTTTATCTATGATTGATGTCTTTTCATGTATAATTAATAATGTCTTCTATTCTCGAGACGTTAAGAAGGTTATTTTGATCTGTTTGTCATTTGAGTCTTACAGATAGTTGAATTAAACATGACCCGACTCAATCGCAACAATTTTGGTTTGCTAACCAGATCGGGGAGTTCCAGTTGAGCTCTGATATCATTTGATACGGACTTTCTTTCATTCATTAACCAATCAAAATTTAATTTTGGCCTCTTATTAAAAGTAGTAGATTTAACCAATTAAAATGGACCATGAAATATAAAAATAATAAGTCAAATTATTATAATTTATCTTTTCATTCAGATTTATCTTTAAAGTCAACCAAATTCTATGTATAAGATATTAAATTATTATAATTTATCTTATCATTATTAAACGAGAATTTGTATATAAAATATAAATATGTGTATAGCACAAAATCTTGCCTAGTTAACCTAATAGTGGGAGAGCTTCTTCTCTGTTCCATGGCATGGGTATTGGATTTGTTGTAATTTTTCCCTCTTTTCACTTCCCGTCTTTGCTTGCTCTTTCTGCTCTCGTCATCTATTGGCCTCCGTCCTTACTTAGCCTCAGCAGAGGACGAACTTGATGGAGGGCACACTATCTCACTCCGTATGGTACTGAGTCTGGCCATTTTAGAATCTTGCCCAGGAACTGGTGTAGTGTGCTGCTTGCTACATGAGTTATTTTCATTCTAGTTTCGTGATGACCTATTCCCTGTGGAGTGAGATGTTGATCATTCCCATATGGTACCTTTTTTTGCTCCGATTCCTTCCCTCATACATGTGACAAGTGTGGTTATGATTTATAATGTAACAACATTAGTGTACATTGTACTTGATTTTGTAATTTTTATAACTCAAGTATTAGTAGGCGATGGCAGATGAGTACCCCCCGATTTTTGGCTCTACTTGTTATTTTGCACAATGAGCATGATGTGGGTCGTCATGTATGGTCTGATTTCACCTAAAAAATTCTTGTTTCATATTTGGGAGTCAAAAAGCACATGGGTAGAAATTGTTGGCCGGGAAACAATCAAACATGGGCATGGGCACCCCGTGTTGGAGCTATGAACAAAAAGACATTAAAAATTGAATATCTTCTTGGCAACAATGATGTAAAGTTTTATTATACCTTTGTCATGTGTACCGAATAAGCAAAACACCTAGACGGCAAAAGATACTAGTGGAAATAGGGTCATCCTACAAGTTAAGTTATTTAACAATTTATATACAGAGCAATCGATCCTACAGTTGTCATTCCTCAACACAATAGTGTGGAATAAAAGGAAGAAACTATAAATGATTGGAGGCTAGATTATTAAGAGGGACAAACCAAGGGATTTCGTGAGGGATATGCGTCATCCAGGAGAGGAGCTTTCGATTTGGTGGATACCAATTTGCAAATTTATAAAACATCAACTGCATCCTAGCCGTCAATCAGAGAGCTAGATCCAACGGCCATAACCGCCCGCACCGCCACCCCTTCGTTTATTTAAAGTAGACCCGCGAGGGAACGAAGCCTTTCATCGCCGCCCTCCCTCGCCTCGCGCCGCCGCAGTCCCTGCGTCGTCGGTTGTCGCCGTCTGTCGCCGTCTGTCGCCGTCGCCAGCGAAGGAGGCCGGCTGAAGGTCCAGTCCACAGCCACGCTCGGGATCCTCGTTTTCTTTCGGATTTTGGAGGCATTGCTTGCGGTAGGTCTCGGATTTTCTCCGCTCCCTAGAGTTTATTTTGCTTCTCCCCGCGTGAGCCGTGTTAGGGGACGGTTCTTGTTTCGATTGTTTGGCTTCTGGCGATTGGTGCTGGTTTTGATTGGGTTTGGGAAAGAGAAGGTTTGGAAAGTCGGTTGAATTTTTGTTTTTGGAGATGGAGGTGGGCTGAAGATTTATACTTTGTATATTTTTTTTGTTGCGTCTTCTGGGTGAAATTGGGCTCTGAGCGGGTGAAAAGTTCGTTCTTTGATCGTTATTGGTGTTGGAAGCTTGATTTTTTGTTGCGGGTGGGAGGAAAGGAGAAGCTAGGGTTTGTAATTTGTTGTTGAATAATTGAGTAGTTCTGGTGGTAAATTGGAGTGATGGATGAATTACTAGTAGTTGAAATTTAGTGGAATTGTGGTATTGGACGGTCGGAAGGTGTTGTGGGGTTGAATTGAGAACTTGATCGAGTAAGGCTGGATATGAACTAGCTCTGCTGGTTGATATGTACAGATTCGGGAAGTTGGCCTCATGACACCCCCCACCGTCCTCGTGGAGTACACGCAGCAGCGAGATTTGAGCAGTCGTTCGTTGTACCCCGCGGAAATGATGAGCAAAACGCAGAGGATCTCCAAAGTTGGTCACAATTCGAGTTTTGTTCCTGATTTCCGGTTAGCTGTAGAGACTGTCGGAGAGTCGGAAGGGTTTGGGAGTTCGTGTCGGGAGGATACTGAAATGACTGCTTCTGAGGATTCTTGTGCTCCTAGGAGGAAGTGTATAAGCTTGAATGGGGACGGGTGCGATAGGTTTGGCGTTCCGATACAAGTTCTGTCAGTTTCGAAGCTGTCTAGGCCTGACAGGAAGAAGCTGGAGTTGAAGCTGAGGACTGAGCTTGAGAAAATTAGAGTTCTTCAGAAAAGGACTGCCGCTAAGCTTGTCAATGGGGTAGCTGTTTCTTCATCCAATGATGTTCAAAGTGGTGATGGGCAGAAAAAAAATTCAGCGGGAAACATTCAAAAACCTTATGAGTCATTAACTGGGCATGGGAAGAAACGGCCTGCACCAAGTAGAAGTGGTGGGCCTCCTCCAAAGAGAGGGGCTTCTGGTAGATTTGAGTCTGTGATTCATGAATTGTGTCCTCCTTCCCAAACTGCGGCCATTTCAGGAAGCTCAAATGCGGCATTGTTCAAGCAGTGTGAGACACTCCTGAAAAAAATGATGTCGCATCAGTTTGCTTGGGTCTTCAACTCCCCTGTAGATGTGGTCAAGTTGAACATTCCTGATTATTTTAATATAATTAAGCACCCAATGGATCTAGGGACAGTGAATACGAAAATCGAATCAGGATCATACTCTAGTACTTTGGATTTTGCGGCTGATGTGAGGCTAACTTTCTCAAATGCAAAGACGTACAACCCTTCAGGCAACGATGTCCATTATATGGCTGATACTCTCAGCAAGTTTTTTGAAGTGCGATGGAGAGCTATAGAGAAGAAGATTCCTGTTATGGATCAACCACCACGGGCAAATGGAGAGTTTTCTGAAAAAACAGAAATGTCTAATCAATCTATGCAGAAGAAGAAGCTCTCTTCAGGAGCCAACAAAACTAACACTGAAAACAGTGGAAAGAGAATTATGACCGACTGTGAGAAGCAGAAATTAACCAAAGATCTGGAAGGCTTGGAGGGTGAAATACCAGAGCATATTGTTAACTTTTTGAAATTCCATTGTCAAAATGCTAGTGAGATGGCTGAAGACGAAATTGAGTTGGATATTGAAGCCCTTACCGATGACACTTTATTCAAACTGAGAAAGCTTATTGATGATCATTTGCAAGGAATTAAGGCTTCACAAGCTAAAGCAGAGCCTTCTGAAGTGGAGGTAATCTTTTTGTTTTCATATTAAACCAATTATTATATACTTTGGTTTCTTAAATTTGTGAAATTATTTGCTTTTGCCCAGGTATTGAATGAATCTGGAGTCAGCAACTCTTCAATGCAGCCTTGCAGAGGTATTTATTTGCGTGTTTTGCCTTTACAGCGTTGAATTGCCATTGTTGAAGCTTTCTTGAAGTTATTTTTACCCTTTCTGTCTAGATAATGATCCTGCTGATGAGGATGTTGATATCTGTGGAAATGATCCTCTGGTCTCTTCAAGATTTACTCCCGTAGAGATAGAAAAAGGTGCAGCTCAAAGAAATAGTAAATGCAGTTCAAGTAGCTCAAGCAGCGATTCTGGGTCATCAACAAGTGGTTTGTATCTATTTATTGGTACTATTAATGGTGGACATGTAAGACATACTCTGTTTGTCACATTGAAAAAATTCTTTTTCTTTCCCCTTTCGTGTGTGCAAGTGATACATTATCAGAAGTGATCCTTTTTTGACATAAAAGAAATTTGTTTCCTGTGCAAGTGATACATTAGCAGAAGTGATCCTTTTTTGACATAAAGGAAATTTGTTTCCCTTTCCTTCTATGCGTGTAAATGACACATCGGCCAAAGTGATCCTGTTTTTCCTACAAGTTGTCATCTGAATTAGTTGCCTGCTGGTTGTGATTTTGTAAAAGAAGAGGATTTATGTAGTATTGATTGTTTGTGTAGGAGGTTCTAGTTCTCTCAGTTGCACACTTTATGCATGAAGATGGATGCTTGTGGATGTTTAAATATAAAATGTTTTGTATTATTTCTATCTGTATGTGCATTATCCTGAGGAGTCATGATTCATAAAGGAGATAGAGATTTTGTAATTTCCGTGCTCCTTGAAAAGTTCTAGAATCTTTATTTTCTTATCTTACATTTTTCGCTTTATTCTTTGATGACATTTTTTTGGGCAGAGTTTTATTTACTCCTTCCATATGCAGATTCTGATACCGGCAGCTCTTCTGGTAGTGAGCCAGATCAAGCAAAGACTGTATCACCTGTGCGTGCTATGAAGGTACTCCTTGGATTGTCATTATACATGTATAACTTTCTGGTGTTGATTTAATATTTGCTGTGTAGGTACCACTGAGGTTTATACGCATTTTATATTGACCTGAGGATAAAATTAGTAAGTGTATGTTCTTCATTGTTCAGGACACTGCAGTTTCTGATGCTGCTTTGGATCAAGAACAAAGTGTTCTTCTGGATCCGCTCCATGGAAATCGTGAGTATTATGATAAATGTTTTGATTTTAATTTTACTGTTTTGCCATGATCTAGAGGTTAAAGATGATCACATTAGGTTTCTAATCTATGTTAATTGTGTGAAGCTTACTATATTTTAAGGCCACTGATGAGAACTATGATAAAACTTTTCTACACTGCCCGGCATATATTATGCTGCTGTTGGTACTTGTGTACTTCCTTACATTTCCAATGTAGTTCTCATGCACTAGGAGTGTGACCAGAAACGTGTTTACCCAAAAGACAATGCGCACATGTAGCCTTTTATTTATGATAGTGGCTCGCTTTTTCATCTTCAGGGAGGACGTCAATTATAAGTGCATCTGATTTTAGAATTCAAATTTTAGTTCAGCAGTTTGTGTGTGACCTCCTTTGTTGCCAACAGTAAATAGTTATTTTCCTGCTTTTCAAGGATGATGATGAATATTTTACTATTACACAGATTCTTTGGGTGTGGTTGACCAGGATGACGACAGCAACATCAGGCCAGTTGATGGGGATGACCGTCAGGAGGGTAAGCATGCAATGTCTTTGATGTGAAGAAAATCGACAAATGGTGGCTGTTAAACGCACTTTTATGGTTTTTGGCTCAAGTTGCCTTGTATTTTACTAAATGGATATTTTTAGGGAGAATGCTCCGTCTGGGAGGCAGGTCTCCCCAGAAAAGCTTTACAGAGCAGCTATGCTCCGGGGTCGCTTTGCAGATACAATTTTGAAAGCTCGTGAAAAGACACTTAATCAGGTTTTCTTGATGTCTATGTAGAATTTTTGTGAGCGGTGCATATGTTTTTGCTTGGTTTGTTTCGCAAACCTTATGGGATGTTGACTTATGATCTGACCAGGGAGAAAGAGGGGATCCAGAGAAACTTCGTCTAGAAAGAGAGGAACTTGAAAAGCAACAAAGAGAGGGTCTGTATTAGTTTACTACTGATATTTTTATATTTTTTTATACATCTGCTTTATGTGAACTTGATTGTTTATTTCGTAATTCCTAATTTGTCAATTGGGAAACCTTGCTTGAACTATATGGTTCAGAAAGGGCTCGCTTGCAAGCTGAAGCAAAAGCTGCAGAGGATGCTCGCAAGCAAGCTGAAGCAGAGGCAGCTGCTGAAGCTAGACGCAAGAGAGAACTTGAGAGAGAGGCTGCACGCTTGGCCTTGCAGCAGGTTGGTTAATAGTTGGCTCTGTTTTTTTATTAGATTTCTGTGATAATGATTCGTGATTAGTATTTTGAGTTGTATAATGTTTGCTTTTTATGTTCGCAGATGCAGAAGACTGTTGAAATAAGCGAAAATAGTCAATTCTTGAAAGATTTAGAAATGATGGGATCTGTACCTGCAGAGCATATACCCAGCTCCCTTGATGAGACAAGTCCAGAACATTCATTTGAGGGTATGGGTAGTTTCAAACTGGGAAAATCTAATCCTTTAGAACAACTTGGGTTATATATGAAAGCAGATGAAGAAGAAGAAGAAGAGGATGATGATGAAGAGGGTGCCCATGTAACTGCTCCAGCACCAAACGATGTAGAAGAAGGGGAAATAGATTGATGAACTGTTGCCAACTCCAGTAGATTTGTAGTCATACGTTGTCAGAGGACCAGGTCACTTGTTATCAAGCTGGAAAGATACTATCCGAACTATTGCTTTCAAAACCTTCTTTGCGTACATGACGAATACCACCTTAACTTTGCTGTCTGTTTGGGTAAGTTTTGGGTTGATCACAAAGGAGTGTTTTTGGCCGTGGGAGAGGTTGGAGCATGAGCTCCTCTGCGGAAAATATCTTATTGAATATGATGGATGCAGATTGCAAGGAAGCCTGCTCTGAATGTGTGTGCATTGACGGAGTTCATGTCTTTGAATCACACAGAGAAGGCAGATTGGGATGCGAGAGTTGCCTGAGATGATCTATATCTTCCTTATTTGTGGATGAAATGGAATTGAACTGTAAATCTGTAAGATACAGCTGGTTATACGTGGAACGAAAATATGCCTTGCCAACTTCCTCTTCTTCCTCGGTTCGGAAGTCGGGATCATTTTTGTGCATCTATCTGCAATGTTCATTGGTATATTTTTTTGGTCTAATTTAGGCTCAGTGTGATTTTAGGTCTCAGATTACCTTGCAGCTCATGATCTGGATAGTGAACTTGTATTTAATTATTTATGTAGCAGTGGGGAATATGGGGTGCAAGTTGTTACCATTTAGGAGGAACCCTGTTTGCTTACTGGTTAAGCATGAGTGGAAGATGTTCTAATGTGAGAGACTGCTATAGAGTGACTTGACAAGTCTTGTACATATAAAGATCCGACATTAGAAATTCGAGGAACAATTGTGTGCCTCACAAGTTCATGATTTAGACGAAATGATGCTATTTTTGTGGTAAATTGCTCTATCGGTTAAAAGTCTTTGAATTCATGCAGGATTGACTTTAACCTGGCAGTGTCTTACTCACCCATCGTGAGCTGCCTCAATAATGATATAATTAATAATGATAATTAATAACAATAATAAGGAACTTTATAGCGAGGGTATATGAATATTATTTGAATACGGGTATCTGATTGGAGGTTGTAATGTGATCATTTTTTAATACGTAAATTCGCCTTCTTTTATCTGTCAATATTATGTATTATAATGATAGCCGACCAGTAATTAGTTGCACGAATATTTATGTTTTGGTTGATGATATAATTCTATGAATGTAGGGATTTTATTATAAGAAAACACTAATTTTAAGTTTTAATAATTGTTATTAGAGAAATTTTTAAATTACCAATTTTAGTTAAAAAGAAACATAATTAGCTCTTGTGCTCTCATTATTTATTACCTACCGTATCTATCGTCTACATAAATATAAATATACAAACTAGCAGATTAATCCCTCAAAGAACACCCAATTATGAATTTACAATACGATTTTTTAAAGCAAAAACGTTATCAAATAAAAGTATAAGGGAAATTTCATGGTAATGTTTTTATTTTACAATATTTTTCATTTAATAATTTTAACTTTGTTATATTATATAATATTTCTAACTATTTTATATTATTTATAGACTAATTAATAAATAATAGTATATTAATTAAGATTTTTAAATATAAATATAATGGACAGACTTTAAAAGTATAAATATTATATAAAATTTTAACCAAAGTTTATTATATTTTAAACTGAAATTATTTTTTTATAAAAATCTAAATTATTTGAGGCTAAAAATAATTTCATATGAAAATAATAAATAATTAAATATAAAAATAATTTTAACATCAAGTTAAACCATATTAATTATGTAAATAATATTTACTTTTGAGAATTGATATTAAAGTATTTTTTTATGATATATTTAATTTTATTGTATCATAAAGTTATTTTCTTTGCTAAATTATTAATATTTGACCACCGACTAATATTAAAGTTAGAGTCTATGTATTTATATCAAGTTAGAACATGGAATAACTTTAACTACATTGTCAATATTTGACTACTTATTATGGGCAATTAATCCTTTTTTTTAAGTTGAAGTGATCAATTTTTTTAAGAATAAAGGGTATAATTGATATTTTATTTTAAAATAAGAGGGGTAAGTTATTATTTTTTAAGATAAGAGGCGTAACAATTTTTTAATATGATTATTTTTGTTAAAATATTTTAATTTAGAATTCTAATACCTTCTGGTGTTCTTCTCCTTCTCCTCTCCTACGGAAATCGGCAGGGACAGAGATCATGGGTTCGGCATCCTTGCCATCGTTGGTGTTCTCGAGCGAACCAGGAGGAAGAATGGAACCTGTTCAAAACGGGGAGGGAAGAATGAAACTTCTACTCCGGAGGACGGCGGTGGGTGCTGCTCCGAGACAAGACCTCATGAGAGCTCTTCCTCTTCAACCTGGCCGCTCCTCCTCCCATCGCGTTATCCCCATCCCCCAACTCGACGATCAGCTTAATAAGTATTTATATGCATCCGTGATATGAATAATATATGTGGATAAAATATTCCAAGTAAATTAATTTTGTTAAATATAAAATATAACACAAAATTATTCATATTACTCTATGTAAGTAATAAATTTGCATTTATAAAAAAGCTCTAAAAATTAATAAAAATACTTATTTGAAAGTACAATTACCATTTTTCCGTAAATTTGTTAATTATTTAATTATGTTTTGGTAGTTTTTTGAAAATATATTACATTTAATTAATTATTTTTTATACCCTTATAGTCCGATATGTATCGAAAATCTGATACATCTAAATAATGTTTGCTGATAGAAATATTTCAAGTAAAATAGTTTTTTTTAATACATATCAAATTTTAAGAGGTTCAATATCTAACAGTGAAGTATAGTTTGACTTTGTTATATTAAAAGGGTGTGTCAAATGATGAGTTCTGAGGGGAGGGTAGCTAAATGATGTTTTGACTTCACTTTCCAAATTTTTAAAATGGAAAATTTACAGTTAAAGAATAAATTTCCAGGGCTCTCTTCTGTATTCCTCCCGAGATGGTTGGTAGTTCATAAGACAAAGGAGGTCATCTTCCTCTTCAACATATTTACACGAGAAGAAATCCTACTCCCCCCGTGGCGAAGGCATCATCATTCTTCTCCGGATTGACCCTCTCAACTCTGCCAACCTCACCCGACTGCACGCCGTTCGGCATCACTCGATCGGTCGAAGATGGAACAGCCGGCATCCTCTTCTGTCGACTTGGGGATCTGGAATGGACTTCGCTATCGTTCTCGAATGAAGACCATGGTCCCTTTTCCCCTGCCCACAACAACGCAGTCTTCCACAATGGGCTTTTCCACTGCCTCGGCATGGATGGAGCGTTGGGAGTGTATGATCATAACATGGAGTACGGTTCTGAGCGCACATGAAGACCAACTTGCATTCGAAGTGAACCAATGCTACCTGCTCGAATGGGAGGAGAAGCTGTTGTCTGTGTTTATGGACGAGTATGACTATCCACGAGAGGTGCTCCAACTCCGGGATGGAATGGAAGGATGGGGAAAGGTTACTAACTTTGGAGATGGCCTTCTGTTTCTGGTTCGATACTCATCAATCTTGACGTCTGCCTCTAATGAGGACATGAAGAATTCAATCTATCTGCCGAAGTTTACCGAGGAAGAAGACTATAAATCCCTGAGATCACGACAACGACGAGCTTTGTTTCTACGAGAGCCCTCAGTGCACACTTCACCCTTGCTGGGTCATGGTGCCCAAGGCCTTCCAAGACTTCGCCAATAAACTTAGCCCATACATGAAACTCCTTTTATTAGTTTTATGCAGTTTTGTTTAGTAAAACGGTGGTAGGCTATGTTTTTTTCATGTGTTTGTTATTATATTCTGGACTTGTCAATAAAATGTGTTTTTCTAAACTATGTTAAATCTTAAGTAGCAATATTTTGTCAATGCCTTCTCAATCTGTTTTTATCACCGATTAATGTTTTGACAATTTTCAGCAAGGCTTAAACCCAAATATTTGGACTACCTCTACGTGCAAAACATAACTGATTATTTATATCACCTGGCTTTTGAACATGATTAGAGCTCGAAGACCACCGTCATGCAAATTATATTTAACAGTAGTTTTTCATTAGATGAATGAAAATTTATGAATTTTTTTGGATCTTTATTGAACTTTTTTATTCTGTTATTGTTTTTGAGAAAAAAACAAAAATAAAAAGCCCTCAAGCTGTGCTCTAGCTCATAATAGGCCAAAATCAGGGTTGGTCTAAGATGCTGATTTTCGGGCAAGCCGTAGGCCATTGGACAGGCCTACTACGGTCAATTTTGAGCCGAGCCCGTTGCCCATGAAAGGCGCCAATGGGCAAAGCCGCCGCTTCTAAAATTCGGCATGTGTTGAGATAGCTGGCGAATTTTTATAACTTGACTCGACTAGACTCAATTTATCTCAAACTCGACTTATTTTAAACTTGATTTATAAAAATTAACTCGAATCGATTACAATTTAGTTTGATTTCAAGTTATATTAAATTCTGTTCAATTCTCCTCAAATCGACTCAATGTATAATAGAATCAGTTTCATAGACCAGATGGTCATGGTCGACTCAAACTCAAACTCA